>JAUIRJ010000059.1:0-43023 GCA_030555515.1 Acutogordius australiensis | reverse complement strand
ATGATAGTTAAAAAACTTTATCCTTAACTTTAACTTAATTTAGTGCCCTTACCTATATTTTAGCCTATGTTTCAAACGTTCAATAATAGTTTGTGATCTTTAGTTATAAACTAACGTTAATTTATGAAATTTTCTATGTTTCAAAAAATATATAGTAAATTTAAATTATAACGACACTACACTGAGGTGGCTTTTTGTGATTTTTGTCGTATAAATAATGGGGTTACACTATTCTACGAACTCCTTTATAAAATTAATTCAATAGGTATTGCACAAAGTCTTTGAGATTTATTGCTTTCTTTTTGCGTTTATACACTAAATAGTAAATACCATATTTTGTCTTTCAAATACCCTATAATTTGCATTTTTAATTTGATTTTCGGACACGAGGCTGGCTGCACACCGCTATCGGTCTAAAAACTAACTATACTAATGTCACAGGGGTTAAGTAATTGCATGAAATTACATATAATCGTTTACCGATACTTTTTTTATATACTAGGCTACCAAAGGTTGGATGCAAATAGTGGTCCAAATCCTAATTGTCCCTGGGGCTTTAGTGTCACTTACTTTTTTAATTCCCGACTGTTGCTCTAAGTTAATTTATCATTTTAATCTAAATATATGGGAGGAGGGTGGTTAGATCAGTCTGATGAGGAGAAAGAAGAAAATCATTCAACGTTTGATAAATTTTAACTTTTATTTACTTTCCGTAAGTAGTATAGGAAAAATAGTAATTTTAAAAAGCACTAAACGACGTGGAAGCAATAACAAACTGTTGCATCCTTAAGACTGATTTGAAGACGTTAGTTCCTATAAAACCGATTGGGAAAAGCAGTTTAAGCGTAAAAAGGTAAGTTAATTGTTTTAAATGTCGAACAAAGTATATAACCTTTAACCTATAAAAACTAAATACAAAAATATATTTTCATTAATAGTCAACATCTAAGAATCTTTTAAACTAACTGGTTAATTTATCAAATACATAAAGGTCAAGCGCTTTATACGCTTCGTCACTCAGGCGTTCTTGTTGATTACGTAGATTTGAGGTCGCTATACGATTTCATTTTTGCTTTAAACCCTAGGGACCACCAAGTATATTATTCCCCAATTCCATACCAATCCGTTGCTTATAAAATACCCAATACATCACAAAACATTCAGAAACTTGCCAGCGGTATTTCATTAAAGCCGACGAATTGCCAAATGAACTTTACTAACGAGGCCAAAATAACTAATTAAAAATTAAAATCAAAACATGAGCGCTGGTATTTTGCGTCAATTTTGTTTACGGCACTTTTTTTTTCGTAAAATGGCTGACTTTGTTCTAGAAGAGACGACAGCTATTTTAAGAGTCTTGGGGTTCTTGGGTTCCCTACCGGTTTGGTTGGGTGGTATTTTATATATAGAGAATTTGTTTCTTTTCAGCTGTAGAACCGGAGGTTCGCATGCTTTTCTTCCATTTATCGTAGCTTATGGTTTGGGGAACTAACAATAATAAAATGTCTAATCTATGAAGAGATGTGATATTGAAAATAAAATTGGTTATTTTTTCTATTCAATTATAATTTTCTAATAATGTATGTATTCGTTTCTGATAATTTTATAGAGATGAAGTGAACTTTTTTGGAAGGTCTGTTAATAAAAAGTGTGATAAATCTATTTAAGCGATTAAACGTTCACACCATTTGTCGTGGCCGTGGCACTGTGTTCACTTAAGGTTTCTTATATTATTCCTATTCGGTATTTATATTTTTTGAAGGAAATCAAAATACTGAATCATGAAATTTAATTTTATATATAAACACGCTTTAGAGGCTTGATTAACTTCTTGTAAAAAGCATAAAATAAGCTCTTCCAAGCAAGCAAAAAGGTCCTCTGTTGCCAAGTTAAACAGGTGCCCATGGAGTAAGACAAATAACGCACCGTTATAAATAGACAATCATTTAATGCAATTACAATGCATATTTTTCCATTTTAGCAAATTTTTTCCAATTGTAAAAAATCAGGTTTAGGAGACCTATCTATAGTGAATGACTTCTCTTGACACTGCTTTTAAGGCGCACATGTTCATCTCATCTAAAAGTTATGAGTTGTAAAATTATGAGGCCAATCGCTTAACGTTAAAGTTAAAAAATTGCTTTCTAATATATTTATTAAAAAATTTTATATATAAATATGGTTTGAAAGCCATTATATTGCCAAAAGCAAATAAATTGTACAGCCCAACACGAAGATATCATTTTGCCCGACAACGCACATAAAAATTTGGCGTTTCGCAAAACTTTACGACCAAAACATTCTTGGATATATTGTCATATTCCATCATACCTTTGCGTAAAATCCATAAAATTAGTGGCCCTTCATTTAGGCACGTAGACTTCATTAAAATCGATCAATTGCAGCCTGTAAAATATTATTGATTTTGACGGAAACCTACTTTGGGGATGCAAAAAAAGGTAAATTTAGAGAGCAAGGTTAAGAAAAAGCTCCGATTTAAAAAGGAATTTCGGCTATAAATTTTTTTTTTAGGTATCTAAGCTAAAACGCGTGCTGGTAGTTCATTTTAGCAAAGTAAGGAATCAAGAACAGGAATATTAAATTAGCAAAAAAGTAGGCGAAATACCAAATCTATAGCTTAAATCTGTTTAGGCGGCCTTATGTGTAATTACTGAATAACGGACCTAAATAGCAAGTTTTAACGCTAAATTCAAGGCTTATAATTTATTAATAAACTCTTGAGCAGAGTTGTTTTAGGCTGTAAAACACTTTGTAAATCCTACATAGAATAATGATGATAAACACGAAAATAAGAGTATATGAGCATTTCTATTAATGCCGTTAAGCCGTAGCTATTATGACATTAAATATTCTGTTTAAAGCAGAATATGGAAAAAAAAAACACATTTTTTGGGGAGTTACTTCATAAATATATATAAATAAGTAGGTTATTTAGTGCGAATTTGACAAATATGGGCAGGAACTTTTTTGAAAAGAGATTATTTTGCTGAGCTAATTGAAAATATGTTTCAAATTACACAAACTTTAGTGTCATTAAAATTGTTCGATCCAATGTCCAGGGCAAACACCTGCAAGCAATTACTGGAAAAGTTCTTTTTAATGTAGTGATAATAGAGGTTTTTCTAAACTTTTTTCCCTATAAGACGGCATACCACCAAGGACTGCATCTTTAATCTCCGCGGGACCTGCGGGTTATATGATGATGGCGGCATTCGTTGGCGGTCACCCATCCAAATACTAACTAGGCACAGCGTTTGCTTTACTTGAGTGTAAATTACAACACAAGCTTTCAAGGGGCCCAATGTCCTTTATAATTTAGTGTTTTTTTAAAGCGGAACTTTTTAATACCTAATTAAATTATTTTTTAGTTAAGGTCAAGCCCAATTCACAGGCTTCGGGCCCAAATTTCAATATTAATTGTATAAAAGTGTCATAATTTTTTTATTAAATAAATTTTTTTTAAATCATTAAAAAAATAAAGCTATCTACTGTCTTGCTACCTAATCGCGTCTTTTCTCTTCGATAGGTATAAAAATCTAATAGGTAAAAAAATTAGTTATAACTTTACAGGTCAATAATTTTTTTGAGAGTTATGAGTTCATAACTATAGAAATCAAAACCTCGCCATCTTAGGGAATATCAAATCCTTTTTTTGCTGTTTTTTCCTAATCAAACTTGGTTAGTCAAAGTTGGAAACATTAAAAATTTTAGAAAAAAAGGTCAAAAAAAACAAAAACATTATAAAACAAACATAAATGAAATTTTATTTTTGCATATTCACAATAGTTAAACTGTTAAATTTCTTCAAATAATATTTTAATTAAAAACCGATAACATATCGTGTTTAAGCTTGGACGCGAAATATTTTGTATTATCTAAATGCCGATATAAGAGCTTGATATATTAGTATAGTTTATTTTTCATTAAGTGATTAAAAATATAAGTTACAAGGGGTTTTTATACGCAAAAAAAAGATTTTTAAATTTTTTCTTTGAGGTATATTAAGATCTGTCAATTTGGTCAAAAAAGGCCATTTTTCGTTATAGACCTTGGATCTAAGGAGCCAATGGAAGAAACTAAGAAAAACGAAAAATATATATGAGATTAGGCCATCTTAGGGATGCATTCTTTTATGTTTTCATAAAATTCACGTTTCTGACATTGATATTTGTTGACCTGTCAAGTAAGGTAACCTTTTTTAGTTAGCTATTAATAATTATTAGTTTAAGTCTGCCAATTAAAAGGCTTGACAATCTCTGAAAGATATACTAACTTTAGAGACCAGACCTGCCACTTTCGGGAACCAATTAGTTTACCTTTTTTTCTAATTAAACATTGAAAGTCAGCTATAAACATTAAAAAGTTTTGAAAGTAAAAAAAAATACAAAAACAAAAATATATTATAAGTTTATGTGTATATGAAGCAGCTAAACTGTTGATTTCACACATAAAATAGTATATCACGAGATCGATGTTTATTTTGGGGTGCTAAATATTTTTAGTATAACCTAAATATTGATGTAAGAGCTTGGTTTAATTGAAAATTTTATTTTTTTCTGATTTGACATAAAAAAAAGTTAGTTTAACAAAATATCTCAAACGGAATTCTTTTAATTGCGAGATCCGTAGTATTAGAACTAGATCTTTTACTAATTTTTTTACCATATTGAGTTTATAAAAAAAAGTACTGATTTATTCTTATATGTCAAACGACTAATCAAAGTCCAAATACAGGTGGATTAACCCAGCTATTTTTACTAAATTTTCCAATTATCCAGCGAATGTATGATTGCGAATCTTTGAAAGCGGAGAATTAAGAGAGGACTAAATTCCGCTTCAGTTACGATGGGTAGAATGGCTGAAACATATATATTTGACTTTTAATATTTATTTGTATGGAGCTGAAACGCAAAGAGAAATAGCTTTAAACGCTCAATCCAATCTTATCAATATTAAAGTCATCATTGAAAAAGAGGTCCAAATATTTTTAGCTTGACGCCTGGGGTAAAAAAGTGATCACTAATCACAATAACTTGGGTTTATATTACCATAAAATCACATTTTCAGCTCCAGTTACCATTTGCCACCTAGTAGCTCAAATCACAAGATGGTATAGCATTGTTTTAAGATCCTCGCCTAGCTCTAAAACCGGATCACCGGCGAACTATAAGATATTATTTTACGTAGGGGGCACTTAGTCCTAAATTACTTGGTTTATCGTCAAAAATATCATTGATATAAATATTAAAAAGAATAGGTGAGCGGACAACCTTGCCTCAAACCCCTTTATAAATTAAACAGGTCAGAATTGTATTCTTATCGAATAAAATTATTTTTAGAGAAGGCGACACCATATCGTAGGCTATTTTGAAATCGATAAAGGCTAGATAATTTTAGTTTCCTACGCCTAACACTTTCATAAATTGAATTGACCTTCCCAATACATCCTTCGTTTCTACAAAAGCCAGCCAGTACTCTGTAATTTTACCCTTCAAAAAATTAAATTATTTATTGAACCAAAAATTACACAGGTCAACAATTTTTTGAGAGTTATGATTTAACTACAGAGATCAAACCTGCCATTTTTTGGAATATCAAATCCGTTTACCGTTTTTCCTAAAATCAAACTTAGTTAGTCAGTTATAAACATTGAAAATTTTGGAAAAAAGGTCAAAAAACCAAAAAGATTCAAAAACAAAAATAAATTGAAATTTTATTTTTGCATATTCACAATATTTAAACTGTTAAATTTAAACTTCAAATAATATTTTCATTAAAAACCGATAATATATCGTGTCTTATTAAAGTTTGAATGCGAAATATTCTATATTATCTAAATGCCGATGTAAGAGCTTAATATAATAATAAATTTTATTTTTCATTTTTTGTGATTAAAAACATAAGTTACAAGGGATTTTAATATGCAAAAAAGATTTTTTAATTTTTTATTTTTAGGGTATATTTAGATCTGTCAATTTGGTCAAAAAAGGCCATTATTATAGACGGATCTAAGGAGCAAAAGATGGAAGAAACTAAGAAAAATGAAAAATATATATGAGATAAGGCCATCATTGGGATGCATTCTTTTATGTTTTTATAAAATTCACGTTTATGACATTGATATTTGTTGACCTGTGTTATTAGAGTCAACTATGATATTTAGTCAGTATTTTAGTTGACTTGATTACACTTGAATATATTTGGCTTGCTCTGTATTCTCTCAGCAATGGCTCCGAATTGCTATATCAAAGAGGTTTTAACTTTTTGCGATAAAAAATTCAAGCATGTGTTTTACATATTTTATTGACTGCAAATTTATTTGGCAGAAAGATTATTTGTGAGGTTTAATAAATTGCTTATTTGTGTAAAAACAATTTTTTCTTAAAGAACATGTTAAGTGAAAAAAAATAAAAAATATTTTTCAATTTATTACGTTAAAATAAAAATGTATAGAATTCGAACACAGGTTTGGCTCGGTGGATATTTAAAATTAAATATTATTCATTCCAAACAAAAAGTATCAAAATTCAATTCAACTTGCTTCAAATTTAGGGCGTGGTCCGGGCCTGATGGTCGGGATTGAATAACACTAATGTAAACCCAAAGTGACAATAAAAAACAGGATACTTTTACCGCAAAATTTTATTTTGTAAAATTGGGCTATTTTTTTTTATTTTCAAAGGTTTTTATCCATAATTTAATTATATTTATTCTATTTATTTAGTTATTGTTAATATTATTATTTATTGTATAATTCAGAGACAAAATAAAATTTAAATGATATTCTACGAAATTAATATGCAAACCATTTTTTTAAAAAATCATAACAACAACAATAAAAAAACAATTTTTTTCAAATAGCTCATGCTTCCAAAATATCCCAAGGCAAGTGGCAAATAATAATGTCAATTATATTTTAGTCCAAAAATTATACACAATATTTAACATAATTAAAATGCTACAAAAAAAATGTACATTTGATATCCATAATTCTTCGATATTCCTTCTTTTTGTAAAGCAAATCATTAAAATTTAAAAATAGCAATATATAATTATAAAAAATTGGATAAATTTGTTATAAAATCCGTAATATTATAATTGTTAAATAGTGTAGAATAATATAGAAAAATCTCGGTCATTATAAAATATCAACACATTTTGACAAAATCAATAAATAAGATTTTTCTTCTGCAAATGACGGTTTAATTAAGAGGAAAATTATTTTGTATCCAATTATTACTGGGGAAAAAAAATCAAACTTAGAAAATAAAATCAATATAAATATGAATATTTTTTAAACAAAAATTTTAAATTATTAATTTCAAACTTTAAGTTTTGCATTGCCACAATTAAAGAGTAATTTTTAATAAAATAATAGGCCCATTATACAGAAAAAAGAATCATTGTATAAGTTTAAAACTAGAATGTACAAAAAACTTAATTAATAATATGATATATGCTGGCTAAGAGAGGATGCAAAATTTTTAATTTATTTTTATGGATAATAATTTTGGAAGAGCCCTTCTTAAAATAGTAAAGTTAAATAGAAATTGGCAAAATTTGAAGACTATTTGAATGGATTGTTTTTTTAATGTTATATTAATGCATTTAGGGTTTATAACACAATTTGGGGTTCCCGTATGGAGGCCGAGATGGCTTTGTGTGGAAGTATTTTTCCGCCGTTGACGTAGATTTCGTCTTTAACTTCAACGTTTTCGCCCAACACCGAAACATTTTCCATACGGACCTGAGCCAATTAATATTATTTCGAGGCATTTAAGGCCAGAGTTTATTGCATTTTTATTTTTATAAAAAATAATTTAATTTGCCCCATGATTAAATGCATTTAATAATATCGCGAGGCCATTTATACAAAAATGTTTTTTAGCTAATTTAAGAAGATAGGCGTAAAAAACTAAGAAATATTATAGTGGGCAGCCTATGAAGGTATATCAACCGGTTTTTTTTAATGAAAAATTTTATATTCTAACACTAAATATAATTTTTGGATATCAATGCTAATTTAAAAAAATATATAACTAAAAATTAGGTTAAACAAACTTTTTAATAAATTTTCTTTTGAAAAATTATACCAAGTACGGATTTAAAAAATACATTCGACGGCAAGTTGACAGTTTTCAAATAGTAACTCTCAGCCGTAATAACAATTAAATAATAAGCCGAAACCTAAAAAGAAAAGAGTTACCAAATTTTTACGTTCTTTAAAAAATATAAAATAGGTCGACAAAATTATATCGAAAGATAGTAACAACTCATATTAAGATTATCTTTCTGATTCTCAAACCCTTTCCCTATATATTTAAATATATTTATTGTTACAACTAATCGAAAAAAACTGAAAATATTTTTTTTTCTCTGTTTTTAATAACAATTTCCACAATTTTGGATGTTTGACATTTGAATAACGCAAATATGAACAATCAAATTAGAAAATTAGACTTTGAAGTTAAATAATTTAAATTGTATATTTTGGTATCTTTAACCAAAAGTATAATTAATTTAAATATTAATTTTCATTTGTGTTTTTTAGTAATAAAATAATTTAAATCTAATTAACAAGAATTAATATCAAAAAAAAGAAAAAAAATTGAAAAGCCAACCCTTTCTTGTTTTTTATTTGTGTTGGTAACTTTCGTTGAAATTTGTCTACCTATATAACAGATATACCCATTTTCCAATGTTGGAATTCCATCCCACAATGCAATGATCGAGCCACGAATGCTGTCCTATCCGAGCCCCAGGCATAATTATCGTATTTTTGAGTCGTGCCCCTTCTTCGATTTTACAGTTCTTACCAACGACTACGTTTGGTCCTATGATGCAGTTTGGTCCAATCGTTGCCGTTTCATCCTATCATAAATCAACAAAAAATTGTAATGGCTCAGATAGCTCAGTGGCAAACATTTCTGCTTTATACGCAAAAGGTTGGAGGTTCGAATCCGTGCATAGGCGTCCGTTTTATTCGGAAAATATAACACATGTTCAACCATTTTGAAGTTGCTGAAAGTCTTATTAAGGCTATGTGCTGAAAGTGATAGCCTAGGCTACAAACCTAGGTCGCCGGCTTGCGAGCAAATCTTATTATAATCAAAGCCCTAAACGGGTATGGCGCCCTTATATGGGTAGAGGTATGGGTAAAATCTCAAGCCCAAGTCATTAAATAAAAAATTGTGTAGACCAATTAAAAAAACGCATCAATATTTTATAAGAATGAACAGCAAATTTACAATATACATACATAATAAAATAAAAAAGGTATAAATTGCATCACTTTAAACAATATGAATAATCTGCTTAATGTTATAAAAATAAAACAAGAAGTGATTTAAAATTACGATAATAACGGGATGAATAATGCCTTTGAGATAGTCACCTTTCGGAGAGTTAGGCTTAATGACTGATTCAAGATACATGCACATGCCAGTTAAGAAATCTTTGGGCTGCCCAACGTCCATCCAAAAACCTAACAAATGAGAAATGATGAAATGCTAAATATATTCTTTAATGTGTAGAGAGATTTTTATATATAAATAACAAATAAATAAGCTAAAAAACCAAAAGTTTCAATAACAAGAGTTTATTGGTGCGAATTTCGAAAATTATATTTATCAATTTCTCAAAATTCGTATTTGGCGTATATAACGAGATTTTTCCAATCAACGAATATTTCTGGCTCTCATAATATAAAAATAGTCCAAAAAATATATAAAAACATATTTGAGTTCATACATTCATAATTAACGTGAGCCATTTAATTTTTTATTTGCCAAAAGGTTTGTTTCTTGAACTTAAATTGTCTAAAAATCTTGAGTTTTTAGTAATTATGTTTTTAAAAGTAAGTAACTTTAAATATTTTGCTTATAAATAATTAATCGTTTTTTCCAAATTTTATCAGAAATTGGAGACACTGGAAAATATGCAGTAGGTTCTAATATTTTTTTACAAAAACTCGCAATTGCAAAAACTCTTTTTTAGTTTTTGGTAATCATAATCTTAAAAAAATTTAAATCCAAATTTAAAGATAACTTTAAAAAAGTACATAATTATTACATAGGGTAAAAATGCTTAGATACATTTTGAATACTAAATTTGCAGATAGTCTAATGAAATGAGGATTGGACAAAATGTGTTCACCTTAATTAATTTAAAAAATATTTTTAATTAATTTTTTACAAAATAATTGTAAAATTTACGTTCAAAGATTGATATTTTTTAAAATTAAAAAAAAAATTTCTGTAATAAAAGGCATTTTTGCAATTAGTTGTCAATCTTTATTAGCACATAAAATATTTTTTTTTAAGTTTAAAAAAATATTTTCTAAACTCAAAATACAACTTTGAACGCGCCCCTATGCGAAAGATTCAATAATAATATAAAACCTCGGAGCTCAAGTGCATACAGTTGATTTTCAACGGCCATTTTCGGGAACACATCTTGCTCGATGGAAAGTTTGACGGGTCGAATGCGGTTAAGGAAGGAGGGGGAAAGCATGTACATACCGGCATTGATTTTGTTGGAAACAAATGTTTTAGGCTTTTCCACAAAGCGTTCAACTAATCCACCTTTCTCGTTTGAGTAAACTACAACGCCATATTTGGAGGGTTCGTCTACCTTGGTCACCTTTATAAGATTTTGAGTATAAAAAGTTCTTTAAGTTTGGATAGAAAGGATTGGATGGTGCTATGCAAAGGCATTAATAACCCCTTGAAAAATATGTAAATAACTAATTTGACCAGATTATTTATTATGGTGCCATATTTCCCGGAATATTTAAAGGTTTTATAACTTTAAAAATAGAAGGTAAAGGTCATATGTCCACTATTGAAAAAGTTGTATAAAATACAATAGAGGCAATTGTTTAACACTAAGACGCGTGCCAAGCTCTTTCAATTGAAAATTTAGAAATTTTGTCTATGGGCGCGCTCAGACTCAGTTCGTTTTTATAAAAATTTTAAAATTTTTACCTTTTAACATTGAAGGCTTTTTTAAAAAAAATCGCCAATTTTTGTTATTAGCATTTAAATAGTTTTTCTGAAATAAAAGTTTTAAAAAAATTCGAAAATTTGAAATGAGTCTGAACGCGCCCTATAGACATAAAACGCGTTTTTTACAAAAATCTTAATAACTGGCATTAAAATTACTTTTTCTATAATAAAAGTTAAAAAAAAAAGAAAAAAAAAAGAAAAATTTTTAAAAATTATTAAAAATATCAAAATTTTAGGGAAAAATGAATGGACTATAAATGAACCCCTATCAACCATTAATAACAATTCTTAAACCAAAAATTTACCAAGTTTTAACAAAATTTTGTTGCAGCAAATTGCCAAAATATAAATAAATTGTATTTCTAACTAAATCGCCTTTATTATTTGGCACATTTATTAAACTTTCAAAGTAATTGGTGTCCCTTATTAACAGAATTATTAGCCCCTTGATAAATGCTATATAAATTATAGCATATTTTTTATTTTTTTTTATAATCTTACAATATAAAATTGGCTTGTTGAGATACTGGACAAGCACAAACTAGAATCTGTGCTTGGCAAGAACCCCATATATTATTATTTAATTCAATATTACATATGTAAAAATACATAGCAGGAAACTAATTGTAAAATGTTGGCAATCTTTAACTTGAATAATTAATCTAAAAGGACAAATATAGAGCTAGTTTTATTTCCCCAACATGCACCTATTTATATAAATGTAAGGAGTAAAACATATAAAAAGTTAAAAATATTTCACTAACCACTAATGTCCCTTCTTTACCATGAGCTTTATGAAATGCTGCCATTTCTTTAAATGGAAACTGGCAAATTATATCACTATTAAGCACAAAAAAAGGCTCATTGTCATTTGAGATCAAGTGTTCCTTAGCTTGAGCTATTGCACCAGCAGTACCGAGTGGTTCATTTAATTCTGTTGATATAGTAATTTTTATGTTTAACTAAAATGATATCAATGAAATTATACTTTTTCCTCATAAAATCGTAATTCCTCTTCAAGCTGATCAGCCTGATAGCACACTGCCAATATTATATGATTTACACCACCCTAAAATATTAGTATTTATATCTTTATATTAAATCATTAAATTTTATTATAAATAACTACAAACTTGCACTAAAGCTTCGATTTGATGACTAACAATAGGCTTATTACAAAATTCAACCAATGATTTAGGTTTAGTTAAAGTTAGAGGTCGTAAACGCGTCCCATAACCTCCGACTAAGATCAAAGCTTTCATTTTATTATTGCAGGTGCAACGTGTTTAGAATTCAGCTGATTAAGGTACAATGGTGATCATTCATATTTTCAAACACATGTCTAGAGGTGTAAATCCCCACTAATTACTGTAGACAATAAACAAAAAATATGGAAAAAAACTTAAACACAATTGATAAAGATAAAATTGACAGTTTTTTGCTATAAGGTGTATTGTCGAGTAAGGTATTGCTCTTTTGCTTTTATTGTCTGCTGCTAATATTAAAATTTAAAAAACATTTTTTTAAAATAAAAATTTTAACGGTTAATATCAAAAATAAGAATTATTGTTTTTTGGTCGTTATAGAAGATGCCCAACAAACTTTTTTTTTAATTTTAAATTTTTACACTAGATACTTTAATGTTAATCAAATGCACTTAATTTTTTTCTTAACTTTTTTACTAGCCGTAGCCATTATACATTAATTTATTGTGTTGAAAAAAAATTGCATAGTCATAGATAAAAGTTTAAAGTCTCAGACTTCTTTAAATTAAGTTGCAACAAGTAGGGTAAAAAATAAAGCAAAATTATTAACCTTAATTAAAAACCTCTTTTTTTAAAATGTAGCTTTCTAAAAAAATAGGCAATGCCATTTAACAAAGTTGTTATAAATGCAACCTATTTTATTTGAGACCAAGATATTTGATAAAAAGAAATTTAATAGTAAATAAATTATGTTTTTAATAGAACATTTAAAAAACACAATAGTTAAAAACTATAGCCCTTTTTTAATAAATCACAAAAATAACAATTTATAACCTTTAAACTATTTTAATTTAATATTTTTAACAAAAATATAAAAAAATTTAATCCTATTGATACATATTCTTTAATAAAGTGAATTAGGTATACTCCTGAGTCCCATTATAACTTGTTGGATAAAATTTATAAGCCTTTTTTATCAAGTTGCATGATAATATATGCATCTTAATCGTAATTATGAAAGATACATTTTCTATTAATATATATTGTTTAATAAACAATATGGAACTTGCAGGTTTACTAAATATATTTAGAATTGAATTAATTACAAATAATATACAAATAATTCTGAAAAAAGACATTTAATATATTTTTGGCAGTTCCTTGTATCGTTTGCTGTTATTTAAGGTGAATGAATTTAATGTTTAAATTACCTTTAAAAATTTTTGACATAAATCAATTTATGTCATAAAACTCACACTTGTAAAAAGTGAAATTATGGCATAAAAAATAAATTAATTGTTTTATATAATTTAAAAAGGTTTATAAGGGTGCGTTCAGACTCCGTTCGTTTTTTTAAAAAATTTTAAAAATTCCGATTTTTTGAATTTTTTTTTATTTTTTTCAAAATTTTTTAAAAACTTTTATTTCAGAAAAACTATTTAAATGCTAATTACAAAAATTGGCGACTTTTTGTAAAAAAGCGTTCAATGTCAAAAGGTTAAAATTTTTAAATTTTTAAAATTTTTTAAAAAAACGAACGGAGTCTGAACGCTCCCTAAGGAAAGATAATTTACGCTCTTGTTGCAGCTTTATATGTAAATTTGTATAATTTAAAATCTAAGATAAAATAAAAATCTCAATTCTTACAGTATTTTACTGTGATAAAAATCGGAAAAAATTGCTCAAATTAAAACGTGTTTTCTTTTTAATATTTTAATTACCACTTAAACTCAAAAACTTCCTGAGATATAGAAATGTAAAATTTGGGTACGCATGTTTCCATTCACTTAAACATTTAGAAAACATCTATTTATTAAGTTAGGATTAGATGGCTAGTGTAAGGTTAAAATATACTTAGGGAATGGTATAAAATAATGTCATTACGCATCATATCCTTATTCACTATATGTAAATCAATTTAAAAAAAATCTCGTAAGGAATTATTTAATATTGATAGGTTTAAGGCTACTTTAAATTTTTAATTATTTAATCTTAAACGATACATGAACTTAAACGATAGTTTTTGTGTTAGTATTGCCTTAAATCTTTAGCTCTAATTTGGATTGTTTAGCATTTTACAACAAAACCTAGTTATAATAATAATTTTATTAATAATAATAATAATAATATGATTTTACATATTTATTGAATTATATATAAGAAATTTTTGAGTGCGCATGTTATAAAAAGTAATAAAATATTACCCCCCCCCCCCCCCCCCCTTCCTTCCCCCCTCTCCACTTTAAATCTGGGCTGTTGTATACTGTCAAAGCCCCCTTCCACTGCTTTTCTCTTTAATCCAGCTCAATCAATATCGCATTATCAATTTATTTATAGACAATTTTTTGCAAAGGGTATTTCTTTTGGTCATTAAATGTGTCCCTCATTTAAAGAAAAACTCATTTAAACATACAAAATTCAAAATTTGATAGACCACGGTGGTCTAACTACACTTATTTTACTGAAACCGCCTTGTTACCTGTCTTATGGTTTCGTTAAATATTTTTATTCTATAGCTGGGAATTTCTTAATTAATTAAATTTTATAAATAAGCTATGGAAAAAAAGGACGTTACCTTTTATTCACAAATAGGGCTCGGAAAACAAAAACTGGCAAGACGATTGAAAAATTGAGTTTAACATATTGCCTTATTTATTGTTGTAAGTTATATAATTCGCATTCACAAAATTTAATTCGAGACAGTTAAAGTAAGGAAAAGTTCCAACGAGTGTTATCCTGCACGCTGGGTTAGCTCTTGATCGATAAAGTTGAAATCCAGCCGCACGTAATTTGACAAATATATTTTTCATATATCTATAATTCGTTTGTATATTAATAAGTGTGTTATCCATAAACAATTATGCTGTATCGTAGAGAACCACCTAAATGCTGGTTCGTTGTGTAAAATAAATTAAAACAGGCGATAGGAAAGAGTAGGGGAGACCGGGGCGAAATGGTTGGTGGGGTGAAATGATTAATGGATATATCTCTGCCAAAAATTATTCAATATATATAAATTTTATATATGTTGTAGATCTTTAAACAAGCTATCGATCCATTATGTTTTTTAAATATACATCCATTTAAAAAAATTTAGAAAATCTCAATTTAAGAAAAAATGCTATTTCAAATTTATGTTTTAAGCAACAATAATTTTGCTTTATTTTTAATAAAATGTTACCTCGAAAATATTATTATAATTAAAAGATTTAAAAAACACTTCGTTGTAAAAATATAATACATTTTTAACTTAAAACTCAATATTATTTGAACATTATTGATTTTGCAAACACTACTCAATGCGGGGCGAAATGAATAACATTTTGTAAAATATGTTAAATGCTCAACCGATGATCCAGTAAATTGATTAATTATATTTTAAATAAAGGTACTTATAATTATGGAGTACCATATATCTCATATATCCAATAAAGCAGTGAGTTTTTTTAAAGATAATGGGATTAAAGTGGTCACACTACCACCTCATTGTTCACATAGACTTCAACCCCTTGATGTTGGGATTTTTGGGCCACTGGTAATTGAATATGATATAATTATTAATAAAATGATCTAAATCTATATTTATTTTTCAATATATAACGTTTATTTGAAATGAAAGCTGTAAACTTAATAAATTTTAGACACTTTCATTTTGCCCCATGGGTGTTTCATTTTACCCCGTATATGGGGCGAAATGGTTAATACTAGTGGGTTTATACATTGTTCAATATCTTTTTACAGAATTATATTTTTTTGGTTAAACAAATTATTTTATGAAATATAATGAATTATCTATAAAATGAGCCATTAATTTTTTCTTTTGGATTAAAAATGTGTCAGCAGCAACGATTTTGCAAAAATATGTTCATTTTGCCCCGGTCTCCCCTACCTCGAAATTTAAGTAACTTTTAATCGGCAATGAATTTTGTAATTTTTCTTAAAATTTAATTATTGAAAGGTACCGAGTGTAATATCATATAATAATACGATACTATATAACAAAAGTCACCAAAATTATATTCTGGTCATCAAATCGGGCTCTAATACCACGCCTATTACTTTTTTCCCGCCAGTCTCCTTCCTCACACATCATATCAAATCATAAAGATGCCAAAAATGACATTATGCAATTTCAAGACTCAAAGACCCAACCATTCAGTCTTTTTTTTATTGGCAAACTAATTCGTATCGCTGCATACATATCAATGTCGTAAAAATTCCTGAAGTGACACACCTACCTGAAATTCAGAAATTAAAAAATTAGAATTTCGTTTAAAAACGCATAGGCCTTTTAATAGATATTGTTTCTATTAAATATAAAAATATATATTTAAAATTCCGGGTCAAAATTTCACAAATTTTGAATATTTAGCACAAGTAGAAAAAGTGGTAAAATTGAAACAGATTGGAATAGATAGATGGACCATAGATTTAATACTAGGCGAAGGATTACTTTAAAAGGTTTTTTGGGATAAAAATGTTTATAGACCTGTGTGATACATATTTAAAATTATCATCTCAAATAATTTAAATATTAATAAAGAGGGCTTTTTTTAAATGACAAATTTGCTATTTGTAAATCTTTCCCCTTAAAAGCTTTTTATAGTTTTGTGGTAAAAAAACGTAAAGCTACCTAAATCAATTATTACCGGTGAACTTAAATTTGATAAACTTGAAGTCCTTATCAGTTTAGACTTCATTGCTAATAGAGAAAAATTAAAAAAATTTCACCTAATATCAAGTTCACCATAAAAATGAAACTCTGCCACAAATTGTTTGATCCATTTGGTCATAAAGGTTTTGCCATTGGGGTCGGGATATAGGAGAGAGTTTAAAACGTTCCATTCCCTGTTTTCAATGTCCATTTTCAAATAATCTATGATTCGGTTTTCATGGCCCAAAATTTTACGAATGGTACCTAATTAAAACAGTTTTTTTCAATTTACAATGTAATTATTAAACGGACTGAAAATGATATAAACAAATTGGCCCGGGGTATTCCAAGATTAAAAAATATATCCTAAATATATTAGTAAAATATATTGAATAATCTTAAACTCGGCCTAATTAGATGGTTAACTTTCGCTGATATATAGGCCCTGCGATTTAAATCCGAAATAAGATTTAAATATTATAATATATGTTTGTACTTAAAGTTAGGTAAGTGCCATCTGCGAATCTTTTGCCACCAAAGTATGCTCCGTTATTGTCAATTTCTCGGATTCCAATAGGGTGAAAGTGAATGTACCTGTTCCTTACGTGCGTTTTTCCCTGGACCGTGGGATCGAAAGCCTCAACACGGCATTTGAAAGTAGCGGCTATTGCATCGTCAAATGACCAATCGTCACCTATTCTAACCTTGCATTTAAATATCGTTTAAGAGTACGTGCAAAGTGAGTTTTTACCCTAAAATTTTAAAAATTCAATGTAAAATTTTATTTTTTAATTTTTAAATTTTTTTTAAATTTTTTTAAATAAAATCTGGCAACTTTTTTAAAAATTGCGTTTATCTACAAATTATAATTTTGAAAATTATTTGAAATTTTACGAAAATAAAAACTCACTGTGCACATGGTCTAAGAAATTATTTCCTTGGTCATACCAAATTATCGGGATAAAAATTTAAGATGCTAATAAAAGGAATAATAGAGATTATTAAATGTTAACTAGCGCCGGTGTAAGACATTTAGGCACACTTAAACAAACTGATTCAGAATGCCTAAAACACATTCTTCTTCAAAAGTTTTTAAGTTCAAAAGCTTTATTATTTGCTAAAGAATTCTTGGCGTCCTTAAGCATTGCTTAGATTGCTCTTGTGGACCGGACTCCAATGTCAGGCATGTGCAAAGTGAGTTTTTATTTTTGTAAAATTTTAAAAATTTTGAAAATCAAAAATTTTCTATTTTAGAAAAAGAATTTTATGTGCATATATTAAATTTAACAACTTTTTAAAAATTTGCGGTTTATTACAAAATTTTTTTTTTCAAAATTTTGAAAATTTCACGAAAATAAAAACTCACTTTGCACGTGCCCTTAGCAAAATATAACAAACATAGAACTTAAACAAGATATTGCCTAACCTGTGCAAGCCTAATAAATTTTACCCAAACGAATACACTAAGCAATCGTCCGATGGGTGAAACGGTAGATCCAGGCATATGAACCACCCACCGTCCCATTCGTGGCCCAAACGCATCTGATTCGTACAATTGTATTCCCATTCATTTACAAATCTGTGCCGGTATAATCACATAATAAATATTAAAAAATTATTGAGCCGTTTTGTTTCCAAATGTTAGATAAAAATCATTTTTATATTAATGTCTCCTGTCTTGTCTATCTAATAGGGCATGTCAAAACTCAGGGAGTACAAGAATGAGTCCATAAACTCCGGAGTTTTTTGGAATTTGCTAGTTAAAATTAGCTTAATGAATATAGGAATTTGTATTTTTGTAGTCCATACTCATTTTGTTTAATGAATTTGTATATAAATGAAAGAGCAGCTAATTATTATGTAATTATTACATGATTTAACTAGCAACATAAAAAAACTCCGGAGTTCCTTCCCGATTCCGGAGTTTTGACAGGCCCTACTCTCAAAATATCAAAATTAGAATTAATTAACTAAATTCACATAACGGCTATATGAACCAAGCTTAGCAGGCTTCTAATCTGCTTTATTTGTATGTGAGGTCATTATAGCAAGAAAGAGTCCTATAGCAGTTTAGAAAATTACGTTTTGGACTAATTGTTGATTGATATATGTCGTCTTTTCTAATCTATTTATCATTTTATCACAATTTCAATAACCACTTTCTTGATATTAAAAATTATGTTAAAAAAAACAAGCTTTGCCACTTTTTAATTATCCTGCTTGCATGTAGAAAAATTTATTTCTTTAAAACACAAATTTTGCATTTTTTTCACATTCAAAATTGGTTGATATTATAAAAATAACTTTTGGAAGAAATTAAATATTTCAATCCAGCCTGGTGGGGCTTGTGGTATTCCCAAAACAGATAATTGCACGACACGTTCTCCAGGTTCATCGATATTCTACGATTGATACAAATAATATATATGCATTTAGAGTAGAAGTTAATTTTGGATGCTCCTAAATAAACTTACTACATTAATATTTTAGTTAACTACTTGAAAATTTATGGATTAAAATAAAGCTGCATTAAATTGTTTATAAAGTTAAAAAATTACTAATCGACTTGCATTTAACAATGAGTCGGCACACCGCTTTTCATATTCAGTAAGTTGACGACTTGATTTCTATAAGCATTATAATGTTTTTAGGCAAGGCTACCTTTAAACATGAGACAAATTACAAAAAAATCGAAAACAATGTTAAAAAATAGAAGTTTGTGTTGAGGAGTCGGGAAGAAAAATTAGGGAGATTAAAGAGCTGAGTTATATATGAATCAATGTTTAAATGTCAGACTTAGTAATTTTTTAAGGCTGAATTTTTTCGACCTCCTCGACCCAGTCAATATTTTTTTGAGGCCCAGCCTGTCGTAATTGGATCACGAGAAAAAAAAGAAAGATAAATTTTGCAAAAAATATAATAATAAAGAAGAAAATAATATTGATTTTTTTAATTGTATTAGAATTTTGGTATTTTGGAATTAATTATTATTATATTTTAAAAGTTACATTAAATATAATTATAAGTGGTGCCGTACGTCGGCGCCACATCAATAATTTTGAAGTTATATTAAATAAAAATACTTTTATATCACGATGAATTTGGCATTGATATAATCATAATTAAATAAATACAACCAATATAATAGACCATAATATTCGAAGCATTTAGGACATTCATAATTTTCCATGTATTTAGGACATACTTTTTAAAAGGCTAGGCATTGCAAAGTAGGTGTGAATAACAAAAATTAAAGGATGGGCTAGGAACCCGTGTAATTTTGGTATCTTAGTGTGCCACTTATGTAGAGCAGTCAATATGTTGAAAAAGGTTTTATTTGCTAGAATTAAAAATACTGGTTTATCAAAGAAAGGTTGGATATTTTCTAATGATTGGATAAGAGATATATATTGTTGCGTAGGATTTCTTTGTGCGGATTTCCAGTGTTTAGGTTATATTATGGGGAGGATAAACTATAGACACAGCCATTCCCACATCTCGCCAAATGTATCTTGTGGATGATCTTACAAAAATGCCCGATATAAAAACCCAAATTTAATTAATTAAATATTTATTTCCAAACATATCCGGTGAGGACAATGCTCTGCCATCTATCGGCCCAGCTTTAATTTGAAATTAAAAACTATGTATGTCGCAAAGGTTTTAATTTTTGAATCAAACTCATTTTTTGCCGCAAATGAGAACATCCATCATTTATTTCAAATATTTAGCCAACTATTTACTATTTGTATAAAGACTCATCTGGCCGGGTTGTTCTTTATTTACCTTAAAATAATCTAATAAGTCCCATAAATTGAATTGCTGTTATTTTTAAATTGAGTATTTGCGTCCATAGGAACCTCTGTCGTGAATTTAATTAAAGAGGTAAAATATTGGATTTTTATTCCATATATATAACACAGGTAAACAAATTTTTAAAATTTATGAGCTAACTACAGAGATCAAACCTGCAATCTTAAGAATTTTCAAGTTCGTTTACCGTTTATTCTTATCAAACTTAGTTAGTCAGCTATAAACATTGAAAGTTTTAGAAAACCCAAAATAAAATAAAAAGATTCAAAAACAAAAATATGATTTTTTTTTTTCAATATTTACAACAGTTAAACTGTTAAATTCAAATATCAAACAATATTTTTATTAAAAATCGACAACATATCGTGTCTTATTTAAGTTTGGATGCGTAATATCCTGTATTATCTAAATGGTAATTTAAGTGACTACTAAAAAATTTTATTTCTCACTAATTAAGATGATATGTATAAGTTACAAGGAATTTTTATAGGAAAAGAAATTCTTGAATTTTTTCTTTTAGGGTATTTTTGAGGTCTCAAAAACTGTTAATTTGGTCAAATAAGGCCATTTTTTTAATTTGGATAGATCTAAGGAGCCGAAGGCGGAAGAAACTACAAAAAAGGGAAAGGCCATCATGGGGTGTATGCTTTTACGTTTTCATAAACTTATTTTTTCTTACATTGGTAGTTGCCTAATATACTAAAAAAATTAAAATAAACTAGGCATATCCGGTCCAGCTTATCTCGGCTCTTTCCCTACCAGCTAATATATACCCGGTTTGTGACTAAGCTCGAGGGTTGAAGAGGCCGACTTGACCCACCTCAAATTAAAAATGTAATTGATTGCAAATAAATAATCTTTAACCAAAATACTTGAAACCACGTTGGACGCGCCCTAAATTAGATCCACACTAAAATTTTCAAATATGAATCACAACTTGCCAAATCTTAATAACATTTTGCATAAAATTTGGTCTATAAATGCAAAAGGTTTACAAACTTTAATAAAGCAGGTCCATTTCCGAACAAGCATATGCCATATTTTCAATCATTTTTTTAGATTACCTTTTTATTCTGTTTAACATTAAAAAAACAAAATAAATACCACAAGTGACTTAAAAATTCAAATTTTTTTATTTTGAATTAACAAAATTTAAACTTAACCTAATTAGATTGATATAATATCTTATGATGTAGATGGGCGCAAAACGTCCAACTGCAAAATTATAAGACTTGCTTAATTAAAGAGATAATATTTTTTATATATTATTATAATATATGAAAAAAATCTTATTATATATTCTAGTCTGAGGCCCTGAGTTGAGTTAATTTTTACTTTATCAACTTTTTTCCGGAATTATAAGGAATCTTTCAAAATGGTAAGAATTTGAAACTTGATATTAATTTGACCGGTTTTAAATTTTTTTTTGTATTCATATTTAGTTAATTTATATGAAATAAAGATTTTGAGGTTACTCTTAATTTCTCAATAAATTTATCGTATTTTAAGCACGCTTAATTGCAACACAAACAATAAACTGTTTTAGGCTTCTCTAAGCTTGTAACTTTTATGACCTGTAGATTGCGATAAAATCAAAGAGGCGGTAAGCAAGAGTTATCTAATCAATCATGTAAATCTCATACATGACCACATTGTAAGGTTAACAAACCAGGTGAGAACTAAGGTTTGGGAGTTAGTACCTAATAAGACACGCACGTCTGTGGCAACAAATTTGTTTAAAAAGCCCAAAAAAAAAACTTACCTGTAGACGGTGCTCGTGGTCTATCCCTGCACCTATCTCATACATACATATATACCTGTAGTTTTGGAATCTGTACACTGCTGTCCCAAATTCGATCTATTTCGTTTTCAGGATTAAAAATTTCCTCCGGTAACGTGGTTGCATTTTTAATAGGATAAATGTATGGTTTGTTATAAGAGTTGTTGCGAAATGTGGCAGTAAAGTTATAAGTTTCATAAATTGCAATATAAACAAGGAATGTCAAAATCAGTATTTTACAAGCCAATTGAGCGTACATACACAAGTATGACATTAGATCTTTAAACTAATCTTGAACAAAAATTTAATGATATTATCAAGAAAAAATATTTTCTTTTCGTTTTTATGTTTTTTTGATAAATAAATTTTGAAATATAATGTAAAAACGGTATATTTTTTGCAAAAATGTCATTTACCTTTTACATATTGGCACATGAATTTGCAGAAGTTGCGCCGTGAGAACAATAACATTCATTTTCATTTATTAATTACAACAAAAAAATTCCTGATCCTTTGTACTTAATATTGAAATAATTTTCAATGCCTGTTTATCATTTCTTTAATAAAGATGTTTTAAAAGATTAAAAGCAAATGGGTTAGCCAATGACTGATATTGAAGCTCGAGAACTCGGTAATATGTTAAGTCTTTTTCAAGCGGAAATTTCTTGCTCATAACTAGATAATACCTTGTAATCAGCTGATAAGTAAATAGTAAAAAATTCTAAATATGGGTTTTTTGTCTTTTCAAAAGCAATTTATGAAAATTGCAGTTTCTCCATGTTCTAAATTTTTTTTATTAAATCTGAATTGCTAGGTTAAACCATTTTATATGCCTTTAAAAAGTTTTTGTTGGTAATTAAAATGGTGCTAAATTTTAGTACCTAAACTTAGGCGCACATGTGTAAAATCTAACTTCGTTTTAATCGAGTTCCAATATCTAAAGAGATTAAGGTTGGTGATTTAATCTAACTTCAATTGTTATGTAAACAGGCTAAAGTAAAGTACTAAATAAATGATTCAGTTTTAGTTTTTTATTTTTAATTTTGACGCAATCAGGCTTTCTTTAATTTGTTTCAACTAGGCCCTAAAATTCATGATTTTAGGGATAGCATATGCCTCGAAATTTGGATATTAATACCAAATAAGTATATTTTGTATTAAACTCTTGCAACTAATACATTATTTCATGTCAGGTTATAAAGTTTAATCGGTAGCAATGGGCATTCTAGACTTTTGAACACTGAGAAATTTAGTTTTTAACATTCATTTAAAATTACAATCACCAAAAATAATAATATATTAACGGCCTAGATATCGATAAAATTTGTATTAATAAAATGCATTTCGAAACAATTCATGTAAACATTAATGTCAATTTGTGCGATTTGGCAGAAAATATTGCCATGTGTGTGAAACAGTTTGAATCCGACTTCACGCAATTTGACGAGAATTTTATGCATGAGGCTGAAATAAAATATCACGCTAAATTAAAAGTAACTGCCAAGATTTACCAGGTCCATTAAATCTACTCGGCTCAGTGCTGGGCCCGGCGGACCGGTTATAAAAGTTTGCAAACATTTTAAAGGCTTAGAATAATTTGTTTTTTCCCCAATTTTTGATATAAGGCCACGTGCAAAGTGTTATTTTAGTAAAATTTTAAAAATTCTAAATTTTGAATATTTAATTTTTTTTTTAATTTTTATTTCAGAGCATTTTATTTGCATAAACTAAATTTGGCAACTATTAAAAAATTTGCGTTTTATTACAAAATAAAATTTTAAAAATTTCACAAAAATTAAAACTCGATTTGCACGTGCACTAAGCTAGCTTGTTCAAGTTTTACACTTTATTAAAACGCATTGTCTTTTCTTCATTTAAAAATCACATAAAGTCCATTTATATCAAATTTTACCTTAAGATAATAATTGCAAAGTTAGTTAATTAAATTTTTATATGAGCGAATTGTCGGTGTATATAATTTTTTATATGTTTTAGAGTCATATTAATAGTGTTTGGGATGCAAATCAACAGAAGTGATTTGTTTATACTTCGTGCTTTCCATTTTCGTTCAAAGGACCAGATACAGGCCGCTGACATAAACAATTAAAAGACCTGAGAAACCCTGACTGGGAAAGATTTTTTATGAGCAGAAATACGGCCAGGGTTGAGCATAGAATATTTAGACTATTTAGTTGGACCCATTTAGCCGTAGAGATCTCTATCATTATGAAATAACAGTAAAACCGGTATAATTAGCTATAAACGAAATTACGTATAAATATTTGTTAATTGAAAATGACAATGGCATTTACCCGGGTTGGGTAGGGCCGTCAAAATGAAATTCACAAACGAATTGTTTAACCCACTTAGCCATAAAGGTTTTGCCCTCACTGTCAGAAGTCAACAGTCCTTCCAACACTTGCCATTCTGATGTTTCGATATCCATTTTCATTACATCAATTATTTGTGATTCCTGACCAAGAATTTGACGGATTGTTTCTGTTTAAATAGTAAATTCTCTTTTATACATTTTGTGGAGGCCGAGTTTTAGGAAATTTACATTTTGACAATAATAAAATTTAATTGGCCAGTTAGCTGTGTTTTAATACAAAATCAATTGGGTCATCAAAAGAGCCAAGAATTTTATAATTCTTTACCCACTCTTTCACACAAGTTTTGCCATATATTATTTCACATGCTAGTTTAGTTTTGAATTTTTTTTAAACCTTTTCCCTATCAAGGGCGGCATACTCGTCAAGGCTTTGTCACTTTTAATTAAAGCAGAATCTTATGATACGGCGACATAGTTTCTTGGCCTAATTGGATTCCCCGGAAATCTAAGAATTAAACAGAGCCTCAGCGTTGCTTAACCGACTATATAACACGACCTAATACATTTCAGAAATAGTTAATACAATACTTAATGTTACAATAGTACGATTTTATAGGTCATTTTGTAAATAACATTGCACAAACTTAATGACAAGTAAGTCTTGTCTATAAGCGTTGTTTTGGTATTGTTATACGCGGCATCATCGACGTTTTTAATGCCGACGGCATGAAAAATGACTCCACTTTTGTTTCGCACGTGCGATGCTACATTCATTGTTGGGTCAAACGCATCGACTCGACACCCGTACGTGATTGCTATGCCGTCATCGAAGGAATAATCATTTCCTATCCTTTGTCAAAATATTGTATTTTTATGATAAGTATAAACATAAAGTTTTACAACTCAAGTTTAGAAAAATAAGCAAATCTTTAGACTTCACCTTTTTTTAAAACACCCTTCAATATTGTTTATTATTTTTTACACGCAGGATTCTATATAAAAAATTTTATTTTAATTTTTTTGGCAATATGAAATTAAAAAATCAAGCTTAGCATTAAATACGCGACTTAATTAACTCTCTCTTTTAACTCGCAAGTTGGCTAACTTCATATTTCTTTAATATACAAAAAACTAAAGTAATACCATATTAACTCTTAACCCATTTTTGTGCCCTATCGTCTGGCGATTATGTGGTTTTTGCATATCTTTGTCCCTCCCAATTTTTTTAAAATAAAATATAGGGATTAGGTTATTAATAATATCTTTAAAGGAAAGAGAAGTTTCGCATGAACTACACTTAAGAAACGAAGAAAAAGGTATATAAAATTGATAAATCGTGGCATATGACTTAGAAATAATTTAAAGAGCATCTGGGCCAAGGTTATTTGTTCCATTCAAATTAATGTATATTGCAGTGTGTTTGAGAGAGTCTAGCAAAAAAAGGCAAATTTTAGAATTTTTAGATTTTGAGATCAAATTTCCCAAATTTTTGCAATTGCTCCCCCCCCCCCCCCCCTTACCCAAAGACGCATTAGAAAAACAACGAATCTGGCTGCTAATAAATTGACACGTTTGAAAAACTGCAATCTTAAGGCCATTTTATTATGCTGTAAAGAGGTTCTAGCTTGTGTCTACTACCCTAAATATGGAAAAATCAAGGTAGAACCAGGGCTGGGGAAAAAAACTTAATGGGCTTTTTTTTTAACAAGTTTTTGAGTTTTTTTCCCCAAATGCCCACAAACTCGTGGGCATGTTTGAAAAAAGCCCCTTTTCTTAAAAAAAAACTCCTAGGAGCTTTAAGAAAAAATAACCCACCCATCATTATTATAGAGAAAAAATCAAAATTTTTCGAAATTATTATAAGGAAAACATAAAATGGGTTTATTGGGGCTCTTTTTAAGAGCCACTTTTTGTGGTTTTTTTTTGCCCCTTTTCTTAGTAAGGGCTTTTTTGAATTCTTATTTTGGCCCTTTATTTGTAGCCCCCTTTCTTTTTATATGTTTTGGGGGAAAAAATGAACCAAAGTTTTTTTGCTCATTGTTTTCCCACCACTGGGTAGAACAAAGGATTTTATGTCCATCCATTTAAAATGATTAAAATTTAGTCAAATGCCTTTTTTGTCTAAATATAAATGCAATAGGAGTTCGAAGGTGCTTTTATCTTTTGAGCGTAGCCCCAAGGAAATGTTTTCCCAACAGTAATTATTTATTCAAATTCTAATCAAGCTCAATCATGTTTGACTGTAATTTTAAGGAGATTTATAAATAAATTAGTGCCTAATCAAAGCATCAAAAACAACCAAATTTATCTCTTTGTTTAAGAATGAGTTAGTAGCACAAAAATTTTAAAAAAGAACGTTAAATCTTACCCGAAAGAATAGACTAGGCAATTGTTTTTCCGTAACTGATATGGTTCATCAAAGCATATGATCCATCCACCATCAACGAAATTGCCTATCCGTGTTTTAGTTTTGCATGCATAACCCTCCATTTCGGCATACCTGAAAATGCAATATGCTTTATTAAATAAAAATCTATATGTAAATAGGACAAAAATAGTTACCCTTCATAAAAAGTGAGGCACACAAGGGCGCGTTCAGACTCAGTTCGTTTTTTTGAAAAATTTTAAAATTTTTAAAAATTTAAAAATTTTTACCTTTTGACATTGAACGCTTTTTTACAAAAAGTTGCTAATTTTGGTTATTAGCATTTAAAATGTTTTTCAGAGAGAAAAGTTTTTAAAAAATTTTGAAAAAAAAAATAAAAATTCAAAAAATTTGAAATTTTTAAAATTTTTAAAATTTTTCAAAAAAATGAAACGAGTCTGAACGCGCCCTAACATACATTAGTTCAGATATTGTTTTAATTAAAAGCGATTTTAGTCTAGATATTAGATAATCATAACTAATTGAGGTGATTTTATTAAATACAAAAATTATTTTTTCTATATTTAATGTTATATAAATGTAATTTTCATTTATGAATAATTATTGAAAACTAATATTTTTTATTTTTTTCTGTAATTTTGTTCACCAATTGTTTTTTCCCCTTCTTTTGTATTATTAAAATGGCCGTTTGTTAAATTAAAATCTATGATTTTAAATTATTCAGATGTCAAATAGATCTGGCGACATCTGAAACGGTATCAGTGCTTTCAGCAACCCCTTTACAGGACCGCTTCCATATTTTCGCATTCCTGATTTATTGTTATTTACCAAATTTTTCATAGTAAACATTTTTTTAGGGCGCGTGTTTAGTATGTTTATCTTAGAAAGTTGTATTTTATCGGATTTCCTGAGCCAATTTTTAAATTGAAAATTAACCTTGAAGTTTACCCAAATCACTTATTGTACAAATCTATATATCAGTCTTTAAAGCAGTTTAAAATCAAAACCAATTTGAGCAGTTTATTTAAACTTTTTGTCGTTATTTTTCTCCGCATGTTGTATATTTTGGTTACTTGAGAATGAAGCGGTAAAAGTCAGCGTACTTCATAGGAAAGCTCATAGGATAAAGGTTGCCCCAAAAGGTTACTTCAGATAGGGAACCATGCTATACGACAAAAAATATATATATTTGAAAATTCAATGTGAGGCTAAGCTAAGTGTCTCTTCACACACCTATGAATGGTGGGCCGTTGCAAATCCAAAAATAAAGATTGGATTTGTTTTCTCATAACTTTCCCCAAATGGGAGGTGCCATACCCGTCTAAGGCTTTTCTTTTAACCTGAGGAAGGCAATTATTATTGTTGCCGGGGTACTAGTAAGATTTCTTCACAATATGGCGACCTAGGTATACAGGCTCTTATTTTAGGCATGTCGTTTAGGGCCTACTGCCTATGTTGGCCACTCAGCAGCTAAAGTGGGTTGTACATGGCTATTTTGAGGAAAAAATCCGCCTATGCACGGAATCGAACACCAAATTCGTGAAAGACAGAAACGTTGTCACTGAACTAACTGGACCGACCTAATTTAAAGGGAATTATATTATGATTTAGATTATCAGTATTGACATTTAATCTTTGTGAAAATTCTATCCAACTAATTCAAAAAACAACCTACAAGAAATAATTAATTTGCGACAATTTGGCGACCTTAAATGTCATTATTAGCTCAATGCTTTAAAACATATATTTAATCTTTGGGAATTAAGATTTTAAATCTCTCAATGGCCAAAAGTTTTGAGCTCCTTCTCAACTCATTCAAATACTGTTTAAATTTTTGGGCGATTTCTATTTTAATCGGCCATCTATGTTTTTTTTTATAAAATTCTATGGGCTGTCTAACAAAGCGCGTTCTGCCAAGGCTGTCTTTATACAACAATGATTTAAGTGTTTTTATACTTATTTTTCAGGAAAATGAAATTGGGCATAGCCTTAGGCTCATGTTTTAGTCAAAAAATTCATAAACATAACAAATCTATTTTTCTTAAAAAACGACTTTAAGTCGGCATGGGAGACCTAACTCATTTCTAGTTGTTAGCTGTAGAGTGATTTTATGGCCCAAGGGTTACAAAATAAAATTCCTGCTTGATTAGCAACCACAAAGCTAAATTTGCCTCTATTAAAAGGATAGATACTTGATTAAGTGGACGAAACATATCAAACGGCTTAGTTTGAAGTCTATTTTCCAAACCAGCATATGGAAGAAGCTCTGTGATGTTTTCGGAAACGGACGCCTTTGGCTTGAAAGTTATTTCATTTATTAAAGTTTCTAATTGTTGGGATATTGTGGGGATATGATATATTGCTAAATATGCCAACAGAACAATGACAATCACTTTAAAAGACATATGCGATGCATGCATTACTCAATCAGTGATTTTTCATCAGGTAAACGTTCACCTTACTTTGACAAATCTCAGCATTAAAAAAAATACACGTGTTTAGCTTACCAAAATAACATGTTTATCGACGCAATAACATTTAGAATTTGATGATATTGATTTAATATGATATCGCACATTAATTATAGGCTTTTGACGAAAAACAAGGAAATGATAAATGTAAATAACCTATTTATATGCATCGTATTACCAAAAATCTTCACCTATTTTCGCTGATTTTTTAAGAGGTATAAAATTATGGGCCCTTTAAAATGTTATTTGTAAATTACCGTTTAATTCAAAACAGAAACATTAGTTTTTATTTTGTCCTCTATTAGATTATATAAAAACACTGCATTTCTCCTAATTTGATCAAATGACCCACAACACTAAAAAGGAACCCTTAGCTAGTGTTGGTAAAACAGCCTCCTTTGTCAAGAAATCACAATGCAATGGTAGGAAAGGATTTTAAGGTTAAGATTAACACCTCCCCTTATTAGAAACGTAAACTTTTTGCGGACTAATAACTAAAAAATTTGAAAATGTTTTTTTCCAGGGAATGAAACTCAACGGTTGCCTACTCGATAATAAGTAATTCGTAATTAAAAAAAAAATCCCTACTTAATTTAATAATTAGTAATTTTTAAAAACCCCTACTTGATAATAAGTAGATAATTATTTTTATTTAAAAAATTGCTTACATCGATAAAACTTGTCTAAAATTTCAGAGTTAAGCCCTGTAAAAATTTTAAAATTACTTTTTGAATTTTAAAATTTTAGTTAATATTTGTATTCTTGTACTCTTAAATAAAGTCAATTTTCTTAGGTCCTCTTTTTAATTATTGCTTAATTTTTATTCAAAAATGAATTAACAATTATAAAAATAATTTTACTATTATTCTATTTATTTTAAGATCCATCCATGAAGATAATGTCGTTAATTAATTATTAATGAGGCGGTTCTCAATTAGGCCGAAATTTAGAGGAGCGACAGACTTTAAATGAACGGGTATTATAATTATTGCCGACTCGGAAAGAATAACAAATTCTTACTAATTATCCATCATGCACGATTTGCTTGTGCCCAAGGCAATTAATTCATTATTTTCATTTCCAAGTTTTCCATTTTGAGAGATGTTGTTATCGAATGACTAGTATTTGCATCCTTTGCTTAAATTTTTAGAATATTTTTTAATGATTAAAAGTCTTCATTTGCATTTAAGATTCTTCCTCTATTACATCGTCATTAATGACCAATGTCGGGGGACTTAAAAGTTCGCCCGGCCCATTTCCAGCCTGCCCGAAAAATAGAACCAACAGGGCCGAAAAAATGAATTACAGGGCGGGGTTGGCCTATTTATTAAATCTTATATTATTGAAAAACATGTCGGGTGGGCGGGGCCAAAATGTGACTTCTAATCGTCATCTTCTTGATTTAAAGCCAAAGATATCCTTTTCTAGAGCTTCTTGCAGTGCTATTTACTCCGAATCCAGATAAAAGGTGAATCGTTGATCTAAATACATTCCACAATTGACATTATAGATATCAAATTTTCGCTTTTTCTTCACTCAACAAATATCAATAAAGATGATGAAAAATTTGATGCTTATAAACGAACTTTGCATACTAACCAATGAGACATAAAATCTGAAACATCAAAATTTGGTTTTGAAACTGTTGTGTTAAATTTACCTTGGGTTCTAATGTATCGCGCAAAAAAGTTTTTCCAATCATCGCTACTCATATTAACAGTTATTCAGAATTAAAAATTTTCAACTTGATTAGTAAACTAACCATCCACAACTTGGTGCATCACAATTGATTGGAGAGATCCTTGAAATTTTAACAAAGATGTCATGTGAAAGTTTAATTTTAAAAAATTTTTTTAACTGATAAAACGATATTTCTATAATACAGAAGATTGCAAGTTAATAAGCCAAGCCGATATTATCTTCAATATAACAACATTTAATATTTAATCGAATCAAAAATAATTTAAATATTTTTATTTATTATAGCTATTTCGTGATAAAGGTTGCACAATTACAACGTAGGGTACAAGTCAATTTCATTTTTAAACACCTTTAGCAAAAAAGGTATTAGAGCTAAAGTAAATTTTGATTTGTAGCATACCTTAACTTAAACAATAATGTAAAAAGTAATTTTAAGACATTAAAACTATTAGTCGTTTAAATTTGAAAATTTTTAGATATTTTATGATTTTTAAAAAGTAAACAGCCACTAAACTGTTAATAATTAAATATTCAAATTAATAGGACAGGAAAATATTAAAATTCACCAAATTAACTTGTTCATTGCTTTAGGATAGTTATTTAAAATTTTTTATTTTAATTATTGCGACAATTTGTTTATATAAATATTGCTGTACCTAATTTTTACTTTTAAAATGGATGATACAATTTAACTTAGTCAAAATTGTAAATAAGTTAAAAATATTGCTATGTTTGTAAAAATGAGAAACATAACTTAAGATCTTGTTAAATAATAAATTAAGCTATTAAAAAATGTTCATTTATAAAATGAAATTCGTGACAATTAAAAAATATGAAAGCTCCGACTTGTAGGAGAGTACAAAAGGGATTAGGTGTAGAGTAAAAGAGTTTGAATCCGGCACCATTTAATTGCAGTAGAATCTTCTTTCGATAGCTGAAAAACAAAAAAGCCTTTATATTAAGCATCAAAATATATAAAAAATAAAGGGGTTTAGCTTTAATCAATAAAATATATAAAATGTAACATGATCTTTTTATAGTTGAATTTTCTCTTTAAAAATTAGGTTTAGCCATGGGCTTCCAAGCTCAGTTTTAAATCGAACTTTTTTTTTTTTTGCTTTAAAAAAAGGTTTTAGTCTAATTGGGGGGGGGGGGGGAGTTTTAAGAATTAAGGGCTTTTTTTTGGCTTGAGAAAGAAAGAAGAGCCGTTTTTCTCCATTGGCCCACACTTCGCTTTTACAACTCTCATACCTAAGCCTTGCGTTAACAAGCAATTAACTAATTAAACTTGGATTGGAAAATTTTATAAATATCCTACGTTAGAATTATAATTAAAAGACTGTGCAAGATAAATAACTTATATTTTTTAATACAATTGCTATTTCATTAAATTATTTTATCATTTTGCTGTAAAATCAATACGATTAAAATATAAAATTCAATTTATGATGTAAATTTTTATATTTTGCCCTAGTTTTAACTTCACGCGAATGCATTTAAACACGGCAAAAATGTCTAAAATGAAAAGTGAATAGAGGATTTTAAAATATAACGCAGGTTTTTTCTGTCTACCTTTGACAAATCAAATCTGTGTTGTATTCCAAGAAATATTTGTCAAAATATAAAAAGATTACTTGTAGTCACCAAAGTAATGGAATTCAGCTACTAATTGTTTCACCCATTTGGACATAAAGCTTATGCCTCCATTATTAATGTTTGGGGCCAGCAGAGCAGCTAAAACGGGCCATTCCAACCCTTCTATATCTATTTTGAGCATATCAATAACACGATGTTCGTGCCGCAATATTCTTCGAATATTTTCTTCATTAATTAACATATAAAAATAAGATTTCATTAGACCTGAAGTCAAAAAAATATTGGTTTCAGTTTGATACTCAACATAAAAAATAGCCCTTGATTGACCAATTTAATTTTCAGACTTGCCCAAACCTAACCGGGGTTCTTTTAAAATAAGTTAAAATTAAGTTATATTTTGACATAATATAAAATTTGAAATAAAGATGTGTAAAGAGCCCTAAATAAATGAATATATTTGAAGACTACAGCTTGTGAACATTAAAGATTTAAAATAAAAGGGCTGCTTGAATCTTGCTTAATAATTTAAGTATTCTAACCCATGCAAGTTCAATTTTTTGGCCGGGCTGGGCTTGAACGGTTGAGGAGTACCCGAGAATAACCTCTCCTAATTATTATTTCCTATACAGTTTAACACATTATTTAGTTACTCAGTGTTAGATAAGAATAATCCACGAATTCGCTTATAGCTTGTTCCGTGTCGGACCGTTCCACGTAATCCAATCCAATAGCGTGAAAATTAATTTTCTGGTTTCGGACGTGCGAGCGCATTTTAATCGTAGGATCGAATGAATCTACGCGACAATTTAATTGATCTGCTATGGCATCATCAAATGACCAATCCTTTCCGATGCTTGCAAAATAAAAAAAAAGAACTAAAGACTCCTCTCTTACGAGGTATGGATAGGAGCATTCATAGAAATCGGCCGAAATCAATGATCCAAATATAAAAAATAGGCAAAATAACAGGTTTGTAATAATTAAAAAATATTTGCATCGACCAATTACAATTGTCTAAATGAGCATAATAGATTTATATTTTGCTGATCGAACAAGATAAACATACCATGGTGGGCCGTTTTTATAAGGACCAGGTTTTATTTTGAAAGTTTTCATAATTTTGTTTCTTCGAAAGCGGTTCTAACGAAAGTTTAACAATGTCAATGTAAGAAGCACCGAAAATACCTTCGCTGACATACAAGTTTTCGGTAAAGTTAATAAAAAAAATTTTAAATTTTTTTAATATTACTTGAGTCACCCTACCCAGCACTCTTTGAATCAATGGCTCTCCATCAAAGCTTTTTATAATTTAATGTTAATTTACAAATAAATAAATTAAATTATGTTTAAAAGCCAAAGTGTTTGCGTTTAACCCTAAGATTTTTGTATTCATTTTGTTAAAAATAGAAAGAGTTTAAATGTATTTTTTATGCTCCAAGCATTAGACTCTTATTTTGATAAAACAACAATTGACTAAATTATAAGTGATTTTTAATTATCATATTATTACCTTTTTTTTAATTATTTATCAAAAAATTTGTATACTTCATTAGCTTTTAGAATGAAGGCAAAAGCTCACAGTATTTTAATTCTAACAAAAAGTTCCGAAAAAATGGGGAAAATAGCCTTTTACAAAAGCCCTTTTATTTTTTTATTTGTTATTCTAAAATTGGAATGGGATTCAATACTATTGTTAAAAAGTCCAAAAAGCCCTTTGGATAATAGGCCCTTTATTACTAATAAAAAATGGGGCTTCTTAAAAAAGCCTTTAACGAAAAAAAGTCTTATATTTTATATCCTTTGGGCCCTTTAAATTTGACTTTTGTAATAGGAAAGCCCTTAAAAAAGTCCTTTTGAGGGCTGGCTCTTTTTTCCCCAGGCCTGGCTTGAAATGTGTATAATTTTAAAGTTCTTACCAATTAAGAGCTAAGCTAATTAAAAAAATGAAGGTTTTCTGCACCTTGTGTTTTCACGTATGTCACACCTACTAGGCATTTGTATTCGCGGTTAAATATTAATAAAAAATTATGTTAACACTGTACCCAAAAGAATAAACTAAGCAATCTCCAGATCTTGGGTAAAATGGTTTATCTAAGCACATAAACCACCCGCCATCTCCCTTGTTGCCCATTCGGTAAACCTTGTTACAAGTATAATCCCAAGCATTTCCGTAGCTAAACATAAAAAAAGTTGTGAAAATGATGGTTTTTAAAATAAGGTATAGATGAAATTATATAGTACACCGAGACCTCCATGATGGGAGATCTTATCTACATCTACCCTGACATCTTTAATCATTAATTCCTAAAATAACTTAATTCACATTTTCTAAAAAAAATTTATTTATATAGTTTAACAAAAATTAACAGAAGTTATATCATGGTTATTTTTATTGTAAATGACCATCCATTAAAATTCATGATCAAGCTAAATATAATGCATTCAGTTACATACCCCCTTCCTTCCTATATTGAAAAAGTATACTCCTGAAAAAATCGTTGCACGGTGATCCATTCTAAAGGTGGACGGGGCATTTGCATGACTTCCACTTTCACAAATCTTTGATTGTCTTTCTGTGATATATGTTATAGGAAATTAAACGCTTCATGGCAATAAATAATAGCGTTCTTCTTTCTTTTGCTTAATGCCCTAGAATTAACAATCGTTTAACTATAACTTTACGCTCTTGGAAAGCTTAGTTTTTTTTAATTCTTTCCTTTATTTGAACATTAAATTTATAGATTAAGCAAAGCGACAACTTAAAAGGAGAAAAGGAAAATGATCGAATGCCCTATGGCATTCGTAGCGTCATTGGCAAAAGTCTATGGCAATATTTTCCAACTGCATCAAGCAATTGATGAAAGAAATTAAGCGACTGATTTGTCCCTTGCTCTGAATTGCTCAATGCCTGACAACAAATATAGGGTCAATGCATTAAAATATGGACGTAAATCTCACATATAAATGTTTTTATGATTTAGGGGTATATACTTACGAAATTTAACATTGATTCTGAGATTTAAGTATATAAAATCTAAAAAAAAATGAAAATATTAAAAAAACGTAATAAATTACCGTTGATGTATTGAGAAAAATTGATTGGCAGTATTCTTGCGTTAATTGTTCATTGAAGTTCTGAATACATGAAAGTATATAAAATTTTTAATACAGATGGCTATGATCAATGACATTTTAAAATTTAAGCTCTCTGTGGGATGATGGTGACTCGTTACGACCTCACTGAAATACCCTATACAAATAAAAAAAAACCGATCAAAAACTTTTTTAAAAAATAGGAATAAGTGATTGTCTGCTAAATTATAATAAAAGTTATTGATTTTAACATTTAAAAATTAAGTAAAGAAGCCTAAACCATAATCCAGGATTTTAAAAAGGAAGAGGGTTTTTAAAATTACAATACCCTTTAATAATTTTTGGCTGCTAAGTTGCATGGTTATTTTGCGGTAATATTTTACACCAAGTTTATATGCACGTCCAAACTAGCCAGGCTAGCTAGGTCAAATTTTAAAAATTTATGTAGGATCAGTTTAGCTTGAAACATCCCAACCTTATATCTTGCTATATTCACGGTTCAAAATGTAGATATATAATTTTATTTGGCGTCCCCATAATCTTCCCTAGAAGGCAGCTTTACCTAGGGCCGACTCTCATAGCTTAATAGAACCATTAATATTGCCTGGGATTAAATTTTTGGTTTGCTCTCACAACGACTTAAATTTGTGGTTTAAGTTTTAATTTTTGCACGGATCGTTTAAGTAGGGTGAATTCTAAATAACAGTGCCGATTAAGATTAAGAAAAACCATTTAAAAAACGGTTCAGGGAGTTAAAACTTTAAATTTTCAAGGCTAGGCTGTTTTAAGCCCAGCTGATTGGCTAAGTCAAGAACCTTAATGGTGGCCTAAAATAAATCCATATCTGATTGGTTAATATAATTAAGATTATATTAGTTTATTTTAATTCATGATCATCATTACATCTTAATGAAAGTGGGTTAATTGTTTTTACAATAAAAATTGATAAACTTTACTATTTTTATAGATTTTAATTAAATACTATACTAACACTGAAAATGTATATTTTATTATGTAGGTATATTTTTTGCACCATTTTTTTTATTCCCTCTAAAAATTACAATTACCTAAAAATTTCAAAATTTATTTTGTAAATAAGTATAATTTAAAATATATCTAAGAAATTTGCAGAGGGCCATACCAATATATAAATATTTCGATTCACTAATGCCGATTTATAAAAACTAGACCATTAGTATAATTATGCCCACATTATTTTGAGGTTAAGTTTAATCTGCGCTTGTGTAGGTGAAAAAAATTACAGGATTAATGGTGAGGAACAACCCTACCACATTTTCTATATTTCAAAAAGATTTTGAGTTCAAAAATGTCTGAGTTAAAATTTTAAAAAGAAATACGTGTTGTCTTTTGTAAATATATATGCTACAGAAATAAAATGAAGTTATCAAATTTACCTTAGAAATAAATTCTAATCAACATAAAAGTCGCTACAAGCGCATAAATTATGTCTTTAAATGTAGTTAAATTTTTTTTACAACGTTCTATAAAAAAAAATTTTATTTTGCCATGATTTTACTCTTTGCAAGCATGAATATTGAAATAATATACAAAAAAAGTTCTAATATTTTTTAAATATTATCTAGACATTAAATTTACAGGTGGGTGTGTCTTGTAACTGGTTTAGAAATTTATATCATGCAACTTGATACATTAGGTCTTAAAATTAATATGCTAAAACTGATTTAATTAATTATTTTGTAATATTTTGATTTCAAAACATAAAACTTAAATAGTCATAGAGCTTTAAAATTTTTGTTTGCTTATTTAAAGATATATTTAAGTGAAAAATGTGTGAACACCCAAATCCTCTCCCCATGCACAATTATTATGGAGTAAAGAAAAAGTTTAAAGATTGGATCTATGTAATAAACTCGGGACAAATTTTATTCAGCATTTTTCAATTTTTACCCCCTTTAATGACATGGCTCGTAAAAATTAGATATATGCTGAATCAATTTTAATTTCTTACATTCTAAAAAAATCTCAGCTGGTTTTCAAATTACTTAAATTTTTAAGCTTTTGATGATGTGCAATTAAAAAATTGTTTGGGTATAGTTATACCAATCTTCAAGTGACTTGGCAATAGTGGATTAATTAATATTTTTAGCGTTTAGGTCCATTTTTAAGCGAAGTTATGTTCATAGTTGCATAACATATGTGTTTTAAAAATGGCACAATTATTTTAATTATACGTTAATTTTTCTTCACCTCACTTTTTGTCTCAGCACCTGCTGTTATAGCCTGAATTATATTTGTATAGAATGTCATTTAGAAAACATGAGGATACAGTTGCCTAAATAGGATTAATATTTCATTCTCACATAATTATCAGTCGAATTATTCTCACTTCTATGTATTTTGAAATAATCCATTCCAATAAATACTTAAAGGTTTTTATGGACGCAAATTATTACCAAAATCATTATATAATTTTGAATATGAGCAATTGTATCCATATTCCACAAATTAAAATGATAGTAATGATTATAAATTTGACCAAGAATTGAACGAACATATTAACAATTTAGCGGTATAATATTTAGAAGCAGGAAATAAATCCAGAATATGAGACTTACTTTGACCCAATTTTTAAGTCCTTGCCGGGGTCCTCGGATATTTGATATATAAGATAAAAAAGCATTTTTAAATAATTTTTTTTAATAATAGTTTTTTTAATTTGCAAATAAAGTAACAGTTTTTTTCATAAATATTACATAAAAACACTCATATGTATATATTTTTTACATACATTTTGAATATTAATCGGCACAAATGCTATAGGAAAATATAATTTTGTGCCCAATTAATTCCTCAATCTAGTTCTTAGCATAAAAGTTTTCGTTAAACTAAAAATACTCTGAACGCGCCTAAGTATGCAATTATTTTTAGAATGTACCAAATTTTTTAAAAAAAAATATATAAAATATATTTGCCAATGTTTTAATCCAAAATAATTCCGGTCAAAAAATTTAGGGATTTTTAGCACCCAAAGACTCTAAGTGTACTAGTTTTTTTTAGCCAAATCTTTGACTTAAAGAAAAAAAGCTTTTTTATTTGATGTGGAATTGACCATATATATTAGCGAAAAAATTAGAAAAGCGATATTGCTGAGTTGGTAGGAGGCAAACAAAATACGCTAAGAAGATACTGTCTATATTCGCAAGATTAGCCACCGCTGGGAGAGTTCCAACTGTAGGACTAATATACTGGAAAAGAAGGAATCGATTATATTTTGTCTCAAAACGTTTGTATTCACCATGTCCCTCATGTATAGTTTTATTTCACTTCGGGCTCTTTTTAAATATATTAACACTATATTCTATTTGATTTTATTGCAGGGAAAATACGCCATCTATAAAATTATGAATTTAGCAGTTTGCTTTGGTCTTTAGACTAACGTTAAATTCTACCTATTAATCAAGGAGCGCCTAAAAATCAGAATCCTTGTTAGGAGGACATTTTGATATCATAGTCATAATGTTAATAAGAAAGCTTTTGTTTTTCTAGGATAATAATCAAATATTCAATACTTTGTGTGCTATAATAGCAAGCTTGTAAATATTATTATTAAGTTATATTTAGTTTGGTCCATTACTAAAGAAGAGCGGCCTATTGCTTATGACAGCCGGGGAACGTCTTGTCTTATTAAATTTTGATCTTTGTTAAGCTGCCGTTAAAAATCAGGAACAGATAGTCACATAGCATTTGTGCCTTTGAATAAATAAGTATTTTAATTTTAACTAATGTTTTTTCCGGGCCGGATTGCGATCTGATTGGGACAGACCGATTCGAACCTTGAAAATTTTAACGATTCTAACCGGGCCGGATCTTTTTTTTACAATTTTATAAAAAGTGCAATTAAAAAATTTTGTCATTATTAAAACTCAATTGGCTCTTTTACCCCACTCAAGTTTTTATTTGGCCGTTTTATCATACGTTTTAATTTTTTTTAAAAGTTTATTTAATTGTAAAAATGGCGGTTTTGCTATATCTAGTTTTCAGAATTCAATGAATGCTCGGACGTTTATGAAACTGCAAAATTCTACATATTGAACCTTATTTCTAAAATTATAATTGGGTCTAGGCCAGCCTCACCATCATCAAAAAAGTTCCCAAAATTGGCTGATATAGCATGTTCCTTAAGAAAAAAAAATATTTTTTTTACGAAAATTAAAAATTTATTTATCTGAAATAATGAGATATTAAATTCTTAAGTGTTAGCTCCAACATCAACAGTTACGCTTTACAAATTAAACCCTAAGCTATGATTTTCTACCTATTTGAAATTATAAAATTATTCTGAGCAGATGCGCAATAGGGAGGGGAAAAGGGGGGAGGGGGTCGACGCGGGCTCTCTCTTTAGGCTTTTGATTTTTACAAGTTATTTTGACAAAATTTGCCTTGCGCTTACCCATTTCCCAAAGGTAATTGGGCTCTGCACGTCAGCCGCCTACACAGGCTGTCTAACCTATGAAGCATTAGGTAATCAACACTTAAATAACATTTGTCAGCAGAGATTTTTTTTACTGAAAGCCAATCAGGGAACCATACGCAATTATAAATACTTACATTACTAAGGCTTATGGCCCCATTTTCGATAACAGAATCTTTTTTTATAGCTTAATATAGAAATTATATAAATTTGCTTAATCATTTTATTTCTAAAGCCTGCTAACGTAAATACCTTACATTAGTATAGCGTGTTGATGAGTCTTTGAGACTACTTATTAAATAATTGAAAATTTTTTATATATAGAAATTATAACCTCAAAGCCATGCATGATGATTATGTTTACCTGAATATTTGGAATGTGAACCCCGTTCCAATTTTGATCAAATTTATTTTCGCGTTTTTGAGATAGTCGATTATTTTTTGAATTTTGTTGAAAATCGAGCAAACCTTTGTGAGCAGTCATATTAAATATTTTGGGAATGATCGAAATTTCATATAATGCAATATAGACGAGGAGACCCAATATCAATAATTTATATGCCAACTGGGCATAAATAAATAAGTATGACATAATTAATATTAAAATATTTTTTTAATCAAAATTATTGCTATTTACGTCATAGTTAGAAGTTTATTGTGACTATATGGCAACATTTTTAGTAAAAGTATGATGGTTTTTTTTTTAAATATGCCACTAACCTTCAATTCTATACCTGTGCTGGCGCATAGCATCAAAAGTATTAAACAATGCTTTTTATATTCATTATTTCAAATTTATGATAAGGTCCTAGGCCTTGAGTCATCATTATATATTGCTGAATTCACATGGCCTACGATATTGCTTCACCGTGCATGTGAATGTTGCAACTTAGTTTGGTCTATAAAAATACCGTTCCTAAAATCAAATAGGGAAAAACGTTTGTCGCAATTATTAATCTAATTAATATTTTAAATGTTTTTTAGAGGCCATGAGATAGATACAACATGTGTGATGGGATTAAATACTGAATATGTTTCGGAGTTTGAATTTACTATCATTTAGGCCACAATGCATTGAAGTTGTTGCACTTGTAAGAAAAAGTATAAAGTTCATTTTTTTAGTTATAGGGAAGATGATCTTTATTTTGGTGATTCTTAAAAATAACCTATTTAATGTGATTTTTGAAATGGGCCTTTTTAACCTTTCCAAGGAAATTTCCTGTCATTAAATTTAAACATTCTATTTTAATCTTTTTTTTTTTCAAATCAAATATTTTTCTGTTTAAATTACCTGCAAAAGCTATTGCATAACTGATGAGTATAAATTAAAATTTACTCTGAACCTATTTATATATATTTTACGCAATTGTCAAAATTTATAGGATAGTTTACCCATTAATCATTTGAACTTGTTTATTACATCACAAACTTAAGACTTTTTGATAATTTTATTTCAAGGTAGGAAATACATACCTTTCCAATTGACAAAAGTGGACTCAAATTTTGATTTAAAAAAACTATGTACAGATTTCAGGCAAATTTCTCGGTTTATCTTAATGTTCAAAATCCTCGCTTAGACACATAAGGCAGTATAACAAAAATAATAATGAAAACTCGCTAACGAGTTTTATATTTTGACAATCTAATAGCATGTTTGAAACGTGCAACAATTTATCGGTCGCCACGTTTAACTACTCACCTGATAAAGATTCTTTATAATCCTGGTCAATAGAGCATACATCCAACCCTAGCAATTTTTATTCACCTAAACCCTGATTATATTGTCATCCAAAATACGAGAATTGACTAAATGTTGAGCATTGACCATTTTAAAGCTGATCTAATTAAGGGGAAAAAAACGTTTATTAATACAATTCCAACCCAAAAACAGGTCGATCGTATCTCCAATCCATTATTCACGAAAATTAAAAGTGTCAATTAACTTTCAATTATATCTTAAACCGTAATATGAGCTTTGATGGGCCAAATTCGTGAAACTTCAAGTCGATTTCATATGCACATGCATTGATCTATAACTAGTGTTAACGGCCCATACGTATGTGTCCATCGCTAAACCTCTCTTACCAAAGAGCCGTATATGGCTGCTAAAAGCTACGCAGTATCATCAAGGAAAATTTTTTAAATAGTAATATGGACATATATTTGAATTAATTCGGGAAGGCAAAACTTATCGTTACAAAAACGTTTTTAGCATATCAAAATTCATTTAACAGGTGTTTAATAACCCAAACCTATAAATGTGGTAACATCATATTTTATATATATAAATTTTTAGAAGGTATATCTATAGCGTTTTTGTTGTATAAACCGATAACAAGGATTTGGTCACGCTGCGCAAACTCTAATCTGCAGCCTTAAATTCATTCCGCATTGCCCGTAATGTAAACATACCCAAGAGTCAAAATTGGCTGGATCCTTCAATAAAAAGGCCTAGGCGCATGGAATGCCCGCTTGATCCGCTGCTCTATGGTAACGTCCAGCACTTACTGAT
>JAUIRJ010000058.1:0-97656 GCA_030555515.1 Acutogordius australiensis | reverse complement strand
TTAAACACTTGTGCACCATGTAATTTAATATCATCGTTTTAAATATTTTGAAATAGATTACTTCTTAATGATATATTACATTAGGGCGCGTTCAGTGTAAGAAGTGAGAATATAAAAGTTATATATGCTCTTTTATTATTGAATGTCCCATATATATAGAATAGAAATTTACATAGGAATAATAGAAGTATATCCAAGTATATAAATTAGAATACAAGTATCTCAAAATGATTTGCATACTAACATTACTGTCCCCTTTTTTTTGATTCTGACGGCGTCGCAAATCTCTACCAAGTTGTTTGACAAGTAAATCAAGGTACGACTTTTTCGTAAAGTTGATGTTATCAATGGTCGACTATTGACGAGCAATGGGCTTGTCATAGACTGAGTAGAGGCAGCTGATTTTTCTAGTTGATTCATTCTTCTAGCTTCTTCTCGCCATCCATTTTAATGCTTCAAACTAGATTAGATTAGATGTTTACCAGGATGTTGATTTACGAAACGTCCGTAAGGCTCGTTTGGTATTCGTTGATCGTTGTATTCGTCGATCGTTTCGTATTCGTCGATCGTTTAGTATTCGTCGATCGTTTAGTATTCGTCGATCGTTTAGTATTCACCGATCATTTAGTATTCGTCAGTCGTTGATCTATTTGTCGATCGTTTAGTATTCATCGATCGTTTAGTATTCGTCAGTCGTTGACCTATTCGTCAGTCGTTTTTCGTCGGTCGTTTAAAATTTGTCTGTTCAATATTCGTCGGTCGTTTATAATTCGTCCGTTCAATATTCGTCGGTGTTTCATATTCGTCGGTCGTTGAAGACAATTATCATCAGTTCTAGGACTATTATCATCAGGTCGTTGAGGACCATTTATAGCCAGGTCGATGACATTTATCGTCAGGTCGTTGAGGACCATTTATCGTCAGGTCGTTTAGACCATTTATCGTCAGGTCGCTTAGACCATTTATCGTCAGTATTTATCGTCAGGTCGCTTAGACCATTTATCGTCAGTATTTATCGTCAGGTCGCTTAGACCATTAATCGTCAGGTCGTTTAGACCATTTATCGTCAGGTCGCTTAGACCATTTATCGTCAGGTCGTTTAGACCATTTATCGTCAGGTCGTTTAGACCATTTATCGTCAGGTCGTGTAGACCATTTATCGTCAGGTCGTGTAGGCCATTTATCGTCAGGTCGTGTAGACCATTCATCGTCAGGTCGCTTAGACCATTTATCGTCAGGTCGTTTAGACCATTTGTCGTCAGGTTTAGACCATTTATGGTCAGGTATAGGACCGTTATCGTATGGTAGAGGACCGTTATCGTCTCAGGTAAAGGACCGTTATCGTCTCAGGGAGATATCGTTAGGTAGAGGACCGTTATCGACAGGTAGAGGACCGTTATCGTCTCAGGTAGAGGACCGTTATCGTCTCAGGTAGAGGACCGTTATCGTTAGGTAGAGGACCGTTATCGTTGGGTAGAAGACCGTTATCGTCAGGTCGAGGACCACTTGGACAAGTCGTTGCGGACCAATATCCGTTCGGTCGTTAGCCCCATCGTAAAGAACATAGATCGTTCGGTCGTTGAAGATAATCGTTAAGAGTTTGGGCTTTATCGTCATCTTTCAAGACCATATGGTTCGGTGGTTAGGTTCAATGATCGTTCAGGCACCGTGTTTCATGTAATAAGTGAGGATATAAAAGTTATATATGCTCTTTTATTATTGAATGTCCCATATATATAGAATAGAAATTTACATAGGAATAATAGAAGTATATCCAAGTATATAAATTAGAATACAAGTATCTCAAAATGATTTGCATACTAACATTCAGAGTATTTGTTCTATTAGAAAAAATTTTTCAAAAAAGAAAAATTGAGTTTTTACTCCAGAAATTAACAGGGGCGTATGCAGAAACTATTCTAAAGGGGGGCAAAAAAATTTTTTGAAGGTAAGAATTACAAATTTAATTTTAGTATTGATATTTTATTTGCAAAACAAGGCTCTATATTTCCAAAATATAGCAATTTTATTGATTTCTATTCCCTTTTATATGTTTGATATATAAAATCAATCGCTGGTTACATCATAAAATTAAAAAAAAATTATAAAGGGGAGCAATTGCTCCTTTTGACCCCTCTGGCTTCTGATTATTAACCATTGTTTTATACGATATTTTCACCCCGAAAAAGATTTTAGTAGAAATCTTATTATTTTTTTTTCTAATTTTATATAATTAAATATTCAGATTGTGATTTTAACATATCCTAAACTATAAGGCTTTAAATTTTTCAATATTAAATTAATATTTTTTTTGAAATATTGTGTAGTTTATATTCAAATGATTGAAATCTAAATGCGCCTAACAGGATAAAAACTAATTGTATATTATTTTGATGTTTTTAAATATGAGTTATGGCATTATAAATCTTAAAATTCAAATTGTTGCAGGAATGAGTGCTTAGGGCAAAAATGTTTAAAATGATTCTAGAAATATGCCGTTTAGGTTTTATAAATTTTTACTTGACGTTAAAAATGTCATATCGCAAACATCTTCTTGAAGCTCTGCTCTAGAAACGCGAGGATCTTTCAAGACATAATGGCAATTTAAACAATGCTTAGCCGTATGGCCAACCATCTTTTATAGTTCAACAATTACCGTAAACAATCTTCTTTAACAATCCCGACAATCATTTACAATTATTATTAACAATTCTCAAAAATATTATCTTTAAAAATTGTTGACAATGATCATTTAAGCTTATTGTAAAATCCTCTTAAAAAAACATTCAACACCCAACTTTAATAATTTTACACTCACCTTTACAATCATCCACAATTATCATTGTAATCATGCAATAAATAATAATTATTTATTGCCAATAATGTCAATAATCATTGTCAACAATCATTGTCAACAATCATTGTCAACTATCATGGCCAACAATCATTGCCAACTGTCCTCAACAATCATTGTCAACAGTCATCAACAATCATTGTCAGCAATCATCTTTGACAATCCTCGGCAATAACCATTTACACAACAATTGTCAACAATTATCTTTAATCACTAACAATCATCATAAACAATTGTTATCAACAATAACAATAATCTTCAACAATTATTGAGGATGGTTGTTTGATATCAGAAAATTATCTCCGACAGTCATTTTTAATCATCGTCAATCTTTTTTAACAATCATCGATTCTTCCTAAACAATCATCGTCAACAATCTGTCCAACATATATCGTTAAAAGTTATTGTCAACATTCATCATACAATCACCGTCAGCAATTATCTTCACAAAAATAAGCGTCAACATCAACAATCCTGATAATTTTAACAATCATTGCCATATCTGGCCAACAATAATTTTTGTATCTTAATCTTTGTCAACAATTATTTATAACATATATTTATAAATCTTTGTCAACAATCATCTTTAACAATCATCGTCCAGTTTTCACAATAATAATCGTCAACAATCATCCTAATAACAATCATCGTCAACAATATTTTTGATATTAACAACTGTTGATTGTTGATGGTTTAAATTTGTTGACGATAATTGTAGACAATAATTGAGAATAAATGTTTGTTGTGAATATGATGAAAATGATTGTTGATGATGATTGTTAAAAGTGTTTGTTATGGTGATTTTTAAAAATGATGACGATGAATTATTTAAATGATTTTTAACCAAGATTGTTAAAATTGTTTTGATGATTGTTAACAATGATTCTTGAGATTATTTGTTGAGAATGATTAAAGTTATAATTTAAAAAAATGTTGACGTTTATGACGATTTTTGTTGAAGATGTGTCGATGATTGTTAAAAATATTTGATGACTATGAAAGTTGACATTTAACGTGATGACGATTGTATAATTATTGAAAATGTGTTGACGATGATTATTAAAAATGATTGATGGAAATGATTGCTAACGTTGATTTTGGATTGTTGAAGATGACATTAATCAACAATTATTTATCTTTTACATCGTAAACAGTCGACAACAATTATTACCATTAATTATCGCCTTTCAAAAACCATTATTTTTTTCAATTATAAACAACAATAATTGTCAAAATTGTAAAAACATTAATCATATTCAACATGGATTAACAAAAATCACCGTCAAGAATTTCACATCAAATATCAATGTCAGAAAAAAGAATTAAATGGAAACATAAAAGAATGCATCCCCATAACCTAATCTCATATATATATTTTTGTTAGTTTCATTTTTCTTTGGCTTTTTAGATCCATTTATATCAAAAAACGGCCTTTAGAAGTTTGATTTTAAATTTAAATTGAAGCAAAAAAAATTTATTTATATGGTTTTAAATATTTTTTTTTACATTTTTTTCTAAAATTTTCAATGTTAATAGCTGACTATCTAAGTTAAATTTGAAATACGGTAAACGGATTTGAAAATCTCTATGGCAGGTTAATCTCTGTAGTTAGCTCATAACACTAAAAAATTTGGACCTGAGTTTTTATTATCCTCAAAAAATCAACAATCGTCTATCTTCAATAGTCATCTTCAATAATAATCATCGCAATTATCGTCTACAATCATCGTCTTTCATATTCAAACTGTAATCATTTTCAACAACCTAATTTTTGAAAACAATCACATTAACATGGTTTTAGATATTAATAAAATCATCTTTAAAAAACACAACAACTATTGTCATTTCATCTTCACAACAATAAATGACAATCTTTGTCAACTAATCTTCATAAACCATAACCAGTCTTAACAATTAAACTCAACATTCATCTTTACGACATTTGTCGTCAATAATCTTTACAACAATCATCATCCAATAATTTTACAACAATCACCGTCAACAATAAGTTAGTCAATGATTGTTTATTGCTGAATGTGATTTGAAATCATTGTTGACGACAATACGATAAATGTTTACGATGATAGTTTGATAATTGTTACGATTACACAGGTCAACAAATATATATGTCAGAAACGTGAATTTTATGAAAATATAAAAGAATGCATCCCCATGATGGCCTAATCTCTATGTTTTGCGTTTTTCTTAGTTTCTTCCTTCTTTGGCTCCTTAGATCCGTCTATAACGGGAAATGGCCTTTTTTGACCAAATTTACAGATCTAAATACCCTTAAAAGAAAAAATTTAAAAACCTTTTTTGCTTATTAAAATTCCTTATAACTTATTTTTAATCATATTAATGGAGAATTTTTTAAAATATCATGCTCTCGGCATTTAGATAATACAAAATATTTTGCGTCCAAACTTAAATACAACACGATATATTATCGGTTTTTAATGAAAGTAATATTTGAAGTTTAAATTTAACTGTTTAATTAATGTAAATATGCAAAAATAAATTTTTAATTTATTTTTGTTTTGAATCTTTATTGGTTTTGTAACCTTTTTTAAAAATTTTCAATGTTTATAACTGACTAAAATTTGATTAGAAAAAACGGTAAACGGATTTGGTACTCCCTAAGATGGCAGGTTTGATCTCTGTAGTTAACTCGTAACTCTCAAAAAATTATTAAGTGTTATGTTATCGAGAAGATTGTTATGTGAACATGATTGTTGTGAATATGATTGTTAGTTTTTGTAAAGATGATTGTTTACGATGATTATTATTGTTGATGATTGATTCATGAATTTTTAAATCTGAACAACATATACTTTATCCTCGAAGATATGTACAATTTTTTAGGGTGAGGAGCATTTAAATATCTATATGGCGACGTTCATAACCTTTAAGCTTAGTAGGATTTAATGCGTTTCTCTGCCAATACCATAATAGTCATTGAAATTAGGTAGAAATTCGGGAGTGGCTCTACAACCCTGGTTAAAGTTGAAAGTCAGAGTCATTATTCATAAAACACTGCCTCTTTGCCCAACTCTTAAAAAACGACATACCAGTCTGTTAATAGCCCTTTATAGCCCTGTCGGGTAATAGGTAACCTACACCACGAATGAAATTCGGCCAGCAAAATGATAAATATAATCATATTTAGACAGCCCTAAAGTTTCTGTTTTCAATATAATATGCAAGAGCATTTAAATTCATGCAAAGCTCAGCAGTGAAAAAATCTAACTCAGTTTTTCTTTTAAAGTGCTATTGTTTTCTTAAATTCCGCCACAGGCCTAACAAAAATTATCAAAAAAATTATAATTTATCAAGAATTTTTAAACAAATTTAACAGGCCATTCTAACGTTAACCCATTTGGTTGGTGGGTCTGAAAAGCAAAATCCCAAAATGCAAAATCCAAAAACGCAAAGACCGGAAGTAATTAATCATTTTTAAAAAAAATGGGCAGAGATTTTATTTTTTACATTAATATAAAATTTGTCGTATTTTGATTGTTTCTTTGATGTTTAAGTAATTTTTAGGGAATTTTGCTTTTTAGGATTTTGCGTTTTTCGGCCAAATTTAGTAATTTTCAAAAATTTTTTTTTTAGATTTTGTTTTTAATTGATATGTGCCTTTGATGTTCTAAGGTAAAATTTCGCCGATTTTCCGGGATTTTGGGTTTTTTGGCCGTATTCAGTAATTTTTCAGACAAAATTTTTTTTCTGATTTTGATTTTAATTGATTAATATGGTGTCCCTATAAAATTATAAGGTAAAATTTCGCGGCTTTTCGAGGTATTTGCGATTTTTGGCCGAATTCAGTAATTTTTTAGACAAAATTTTTATTTCTGTTTTTAATTTTAAATGATTAATATGGTGTCACTAAGAAGGATTAAAGTAAAAATTTGTCGCTTTTCCGGGATTTTGCGTTTTTTGGCCGGAATCAGTAATTTTTCAGACATAATTTTTTTTTCTGATTGATTTCAATTATAATAGTTTCCCTTTGATGTTTTAGGGTAATTCGCCGCTTTTTAGTGATTTTGCGTTTTTTGGAATTCAGCAATTATTCAGACAAATTTATTTTTTTGATTTTGATTTTAATTGATTAATATGGTGTCCCTATGAAGTTTTAAGATAAAAATTTTGCCGCTTTTAGGGGATTTTGCGTTTTGTGACCGAATTCAGTAGTTTTTCAAACATTTTTTACTGACTTTGATTTTAATTGATTAATATGGTGTTTCTAAGTTTTAAGGTAAAATATTGCCACTTTTCCGGGATTTTGCGTTTTTTGGCCGAGTAATTTTTCAGATTTTTTTCTGATTTTAATTTTAATTGATTAATATGGTGTTCCTTTTATGTTTTAAGAAATTTCGCCGCTTTTCGGGGATTTTGCGTTTTTTGGCCAAATTCAGTAATTTTTCAGACAAATTTTTTTTTCTGATTTTGGGTTTAATTTATGGTATCCCTATGACCCTATGAAATTTTAAGGTAAAATTTCGCCGCTTTTTGGGGTTTTTGCGTTTTTTGGCCGAATTCAGTAATTTTTTAAACATTTTTTTTTGATTTTGATTATTGATTAATATATATGGTGTCTATGAAGTTTCAATGTAAAATTTTGCCGCTTTTCGGGTTTTTTGGTCGAATTCAGTAATTTTTCGGACAAATTTTTTTTCTGTTTTTGATTTTTATTGATTAATATGGTGTCACTATGAAGGATTAAGGTTCCGCCGCTTTCGGGGATTGTGCGTTTTTTGCCAAATTCAGTAATTTTTCAGACAAAATTTTTTCTGATTTTGATTTTAATTGATTAACATGGTGGCAATAAGGAAATCAGCTTTAAAATCCCAGAAAATAACATTTAATTTGTAATCTTCTAAAACGACACGAACACATGAAATAGAGCACAATTTGCACCTCCAGAATATAGGATATATGCTGCTTTTAATTAATACCTAAAAATTTCTAGGAAAATAGCATAAGACACTAAATACGAATTGGTTTAAGGGAACTAATATACAAGTCAACATTTTTAGTTAAAAAATTAGCATTATTAATATGAGTTTTAGATTCACGCACTCCCCTCCCCCCTTTTCCATACGCCGCTACTAATAAATCATTTCTTCAATATAAAGAAAATTAATAAATGTTTTATTATAATTGGCAATTTCACTGTGATATAATCGCATAGCAAAACAAGTGCGAATGGTAGTTTCAAAGTTTTAGCCTTTTTCTACAAAATATAAATATGATACTAAGAAAAAATAAAATGTATAAATTTTGGAAAGAAATTGGCGGCCGTATGGACCATCCAACCCTAAAAAAAATTATTCACGACCCATTCTAAAGGCATACATTATGAGATTGAATGAGGCCAATCTTAGGAGGAAGACCAAGATTTTAAAAAATATAAAGGTTTATTTGTCAAAAAATAATGTCGGCTGTGAAAACTAGGTATTCATTCAGGTGAGGGAGCCCCTAGTCAATTTTTAATTAAATACAGAATGTGGAATTATTACGTGCGATTAAGGACATTTATAATATCGGAGCACGGTTCTAAATTTTTTTAAAAGGGGCTAGAGCAGGACATAGAAGGTTTTGAATTTTAAACTGCATGTGGGGTTATAGAGCGGGTGGAGAGGGCGAGAGTTCGAAAGACTTTCATCTAGATAAGCGGCCCCTAGGGAGAAACAACTCAAGTAGTTATATTTAGGCAATATATAGCCTCAAATTTAACACAATATGTTGCTTTTTGAACCTTAGGGGTTACATGCATTTTTTGGCGCAACAAAACCTTCTGTTATATATTAATATATTAAAACTAAAAAACATAATGCGTTTTAAGGGTTAAAAAATTCATATTTTAACAAAAAAAAGATTGAATTGTAAACTTAAAATACGCCATTTAGTATTCCTAATTTAATTTACATTTTATGGTCGTATATTAACATTATTTACCGTTTGTTTATTTCTGGTTAATTTATTTAACGTAGGGGAGACCGGGGCGAAATGGTTGGTGGGGTGAAATGATTAATGAATATATCTCTGCCAAAAATTATTCAATATATATTAATTTTATATATGTTGTAGTATCGATTCATTATATTTTTTACATATACCTCCATTTAAAAAAATTTAGGAAATCTCAATTAAAGGAAAATTTTTTTTTCAAATTTATGTTTTAAGCAACAATAATTTTGCTTTATTTTAAATAAAATGTTACCTCAAAAATATTATTAAAATTAAAAGATTTAAAAAACACTTCGTTGTAAGAATATAATACATTTTTACTTAAAACTTAATATTATTTGAACATTATTGATTTTGCAAACACTACTCAATGCGGGGCGAAATGAATAACATTTTGTAAAATATGTTAAATGCTCAACTGAGGATCCAGTAAATTGATTAATTATATTTTAAATAAAGGCACTTATAATTATGGATAACCATGTATCTTTCTCATATATCCATTAAAGCAGTGAACCTTTTTAAAGATAATAAGATTAAAGTGGTCACACCCACCTCATTGTTCACATAGACTTCAACCCCTTGATGTTGGGATTTTTGGGCCACTTGTAATTGATTATGATATAACTATTAATAAAATGATCTAAATCTATATTTATTTTTCAATATATAAGGTTTATTTGAAATTAAAGCTGTAAATTTAATAAATTTTACACACTTTCAATTTGCCCCATGGGTGTTTCATTTTACCCCGTATATGGGGCGAAATGGTTAATACTAGTGGGTTTATACATTGTTCAATATCTTTTTGCAGAATTATATTTTTTTGGCTAAAAAAATTATTTTATAAAATATAATGAATTTATAAAATAAGCCATTAATTACTTTTGGATTAAAAATGTGTCAGCAGCAACGATTTTGCAAAAATATGTTCATTTCGCCCCGGTCTCCCCTACTTATATTTGGACAACGGAAGATGAAACTAAATTACTTAAACGGTGAGCATCATATTTTATACCTTTTTTATAGGTAGAGAGAAACCGAAGGGGGAGCAGACCTAACCCCCCCCCCCCCCCCCCCCCCCCACAGAAATTAATAAAAATGGATTTGAATTTCCTCTCCCTTTTTATTTCTAATACCTTTCACGCCTTTATACTTGATTAATTAGAGTATAATGAAATTTATTTTTAATTAAAAACTTAAACCCATCCCTATTATTTTGTTTTTATTGTAAACGCAAAATCCCTGTAAAGCGGCTATCATATATATTTACTAAAATATAAAAAAAAATTTGTCAAATTACTGATTCGGCCAAAAAACGCATAATCCCGCAAAAGCGGTCAAATCATACCTTAAAACCTTATAGGGACACCATATTAGTCAATTATAATCAAAACCAGAAAATGAATGACTGAATTCGGAAAAAAAACCCAAAATCCTTGAAAAGCGGCAAAATTTTACCTTAAATCATCAAAGGGCAATCATATCAATTAAAATCAAAATCTGGAAAAAAAATGTCTGAAAAAATTACTAATTTTGGCCAAAAAACGCAAAATTCTAAAAGCAAAATCCCATAAAAATTACTTAAACATAGAAACAATCAAAATACCGACAAATTTCATATTAATGTAAAAAATAAAATCTCCGCCCATTTTTTTGTAAAATAATTAATTACTTCCGGTGTTTGCGTTTTAGGATTTTGCTTTTTGGGATTTTGCATTTTAAATTTTTTCAGACCCACTTTTGGTTTGATAACACAATTTTTCAATCAACCCCTTGCCATATTCTTCGTATAAAAATACATTTGAAACGATTTTCATAAATTTTATTTGTACAAGCCATGAAGTGAAATATTAGGAAAATTTTATATGAGACTACAAATAACGTTCTAAATAGATATTAATTAGTCCTACTAAACGATAATCTAAGGATATAGCTATATTAATATGATTTAAAATCTATAAGGGCTCTAGAGTTCCCAAGTGTTTTTTTGAATAATTTAGTGGTGCGGAAAAATTCTCCGAAATTTAAGGTTGAACGCGATCGATTCATAAGGGTTGTCGGGACAGCAAGGGTAAGTTTTAGAACGGATGAAGGCAAAATTTTTAACGAGTTCCCAATGAGAGGCGGGTGTATAACTTTCAAGATCAACTTTCTTATCTAGGTCCATAAAGGACAATTTAACGCGGCTCGTGTCAAACACCCAGGAGCCGAACAGGAAAGTGCACCAAAGTGTAAGCTCGGAAGAACCCCTAGATTGATGTCGCTGATTTATATGAAAGCCTCCGTCAAAATCCTCCAAAGAGTTTGAGATGATACCATCTTCTTCAAATTCCGGCCTGGTTTCCCCTTTGAAAATCCGGCTATCATTTAAATGGGTGAAACATTGGGTAGAAATTTTGACTGGTGGTACCCATAAAACGTCGCCCTTGTAATTTACAACTGTGTAGATACGTTCCAAAATCATGTCAGTAACTTCAGCTTCCCTAAAAAACATTATTAAGAAAAATAAATTTATACATATATTTTAACTTAAATTACAAAAAAAGTATATTTGAGCCATGTCATGTATTTTTACACTTTACCAAAAAAAACGAGCACTAATACTTTTAGGGGCCTGGAAGCAGTTTTTCATTGAGATGCCAATATTTGACCGGGCCTTCTGACTCGAACAATCAAAACTTTAATCTTATAGATAGCACGTATTTAAAAAAGAAATTTAAAAACAATTAATCCTGTTTTAGGGTAAGATATATATAGTAAATAACAAAAATACTCAATATTTGATTATGTAAATATATTTATAAGTTAACTTTATTGTAATCGGTTAAAATAGTCACTTGTATGCAGAGCTGTGGAAAAGCTTATTGTTAAGCTTTATTTTTTCATTTATTGAAAAAAATAAAAAGTTTTAGCCTTAACCAAATAGATATTTATATAAATTAAGATTTTTTACTTATATTTTATATTTACAGTTAATTTTTTCAATCTCTCATAAAACTTTTAAAAAACAAAAATTTGAGTTTATTCAAAATGGGTTTCTTAGCTCTTGTATGTCCCCTACTACTAATTGATGAGTAATTATGACTATTAACTTATATTTACATAAAACGAATTATACCCAAAATACAAGGTTACATCGGGTATCCATAACTTGTCATATTCCAGCGACATTACTTGCGTTATGTTACCGTATTCGGCCGGATCCCAAGCAAGTCTGGGATCATTCCAGCCCTGATAAATTATAATTTAAACTAATGCATTCTTTGTGCAACATCAAGTCAAGTTCACAGCCTAGTTGGGAATTCAAACTGACAAAATAATATTTTTTAATGAAACGCAAAATCAAAAGGCTCATGGATTACAATAGACATATTAGAAATTTAGAAGACATATAGCCTAGTTGTTAAAAAACATCAGAAAATAGGAATAAAATAGATAGAAAAGTTTGAATTTAGCTGCCTATATTTGAAAAATTTTGATTTATTAGAATAATTAGCATGATTTCTCAATAAATAACTCCAACACACTTTAAATTATAAATTTGTTCCACTAAAAAAAACTTAAAATACAAAGGCTTAATTACTAATTTAAAATAATTTGACATAAAATAATTTTTTATATATGTAAAAACATCGCTAAAAGAATTACCAATTTATAGAAGAAGCTTCCAGAGAATTTATCGTTTCCGGGAGACTATCAGCATGTTGATAAACGTAAATAATGGAAAAAATGATTATTTGTAAATGAGCCTAAAATTTTAAATTAATGAACAGGACCTGAGTTTAACTTTTTAAAAGTATAGCAAAATTTCTTGCATTCAATCTTGAAATGGGCTGATATAAAATATTTTAAAAAAATTATAAGCAGCATTAAATTAGTTATAACAGGTCAACAAAATGTTAGCAAAAGTTAATCATTTAGTTTAGTTTATATTAATTATTAATGATTTTTTTTTATTGAAGTTTTTTAAAGCCTGTATGTTGAAAGTTCCAAAAGTGACACTTATGGCCATTTTAAAACTTAAAAAATCAGCAATAAGTTTTTTTTATAAATCAATATAAAATTTTAAATATTTTCTCAAGCTGGGCTTGTAAATAATAAATTTTTTGATAATATCATTAATATGGACTAAAAATAACCTTGAAATAAAATAATATCACGCGTTAAAAATAATATCATGGTTAAAAATAATTTCTCGCATTAAAAATACATTTTCATGTAAATTAATTTATAATGTATAGTCTTTTAGTCTCAAGGTCATGAAGGGTCATTTTTGGCATATATATTATTTATCGCAATGTTTAGAATTTTTATATAGCACGAAAACGAAAAAAAAGAGTGGTAAATAGGCTTGATAATAGCTAGAATCAGAAGTACTCGAAAGTTGGCTTGGCCCGGTGCCAGCCCGTTAGTTGAAACGGTCCGAACCTGACTTAAAAAAATTAACGGGCCCTATTATTCATCTCATTTTACCTTCACTTTAAGTATTATTATTAACAATATTTAAATATAAAAAACTTATTATAGCGCAAGGGGGTTAACATTTACAATCAGTATTTTATGTGTTGAAGCAAACTAGAGCTTGCAATTTATATCTTCCTAGCCATAAGTTGACGCCGGACCTAAATTAAAAAACTAAATTCCAGTTGGGTCTAAGTCAAAGCGAGCCGGTCAGAAATGTTATTGTCCAGTTTGAACTCTATCATAATTTTGATTATATCTGACGAAATTTTTTCATTACTTAGGCCAGTGTTTATTTTCGTAATATTTTGAAAATTATGCTTCATCCAAATTTTTAAAAAAATTTTTGTTTTATGTGCATAAACTAAATTAGTCAACCTTTTAAAAATTGCGTTTTATTAAAAAAAAAATTTTTTAGAATTTGAAAATTTCACGAAAATAAAAACTCACTTTGCACGTGCCCTTATGTAAGAATACATTCTTAGAATAAAAAGGGTTTTATAAGTTAGCAAATAACAAATTTAATTTTTTCTCACCAAAATTTCTACATTGGTTATACTGAGTCCTATTTTTATCTCGACGGGCGTTTTCGCATCTTTTATAGGTATTACGTGTTTATCGTAATCATCAAGTAACGCTTTCTTGAGCTTTGATTCCGTTTCAAAATGCGTTGCAGGTCCATCGTTTGGCTTAAAACTTTGAACTGGACACATTTTAGGATATATAAATTTTACGGTTAGTATACTATTTTGCTATAACCCATTCGGGTAGGTTTAAAAAATATTTTGACTATTTATAATAAAAATGATTGTCAAACATGGTCGATTAAAATATGTAGCCGAGCTATTTATTTGGTTCGATTTATCAAATAATAATGCCACCTAATTTATATTAAAGATTATTTATTTAAAAACGGCATCTTTTATAAAAAAGAGTTGACCGGATAACGTTTGATTGTGAGTTTTATTAAAAAAATTTTTAGAAAAAAAAATCGGAATGGTCTAACATTAAAGTTAACTAAATTTTATTGAAATTAATTTCAAAATATAATAATAGCCTATTGTAGCAATTTACGTTATTACATAGTTTTATACCTAATTTATTTTGGCATTTTGAAAAACAGGCCAAGTCCCGAGAATAAGTGATGGAAAAAATTAGGCCATTCTCGCTGTGCACTTTTAAATATTTTCCTTATATAAGACTAGCAAATCTTAGCTGCTTTGTCTCACGTCAAAACTCTTCCAGTCCGTTAAATTTTTCTTGAGCCACGGTATATAATGCTAACATTTTTAAAAAATTAATTTCGATTATTTACCTGGGTATCTAATTGCAATTGCAAAGAATACGAATATAAGTCTAATGTTTGTCAATTTTTGCATTTCTTTTTATAAAACGAATTATAGTTTTTTTGAGCCAAGAAAATGTCAATGACTCTTTTTCATGCCATGTTTTATGCCAACAGCCAGCACACATTTGTTTGTCTCTTTTTATTTTATTTTTTTTTTACATTTTATTTTTGCTAAAATAAATTATTCTTTTTATTTTACTTATCTGTCATAGCGTAAAACTTAGAGATTAAGCTATGAATGCATAATTCACGCATAAATGGCTAAATCTGTAAAATTAATTAAAAGTTTAAGTACAAATATGGTTTTTTAAACTTTTTCACTTATTTTCGGCCTTGATAATACTAAAACATCTGTAATAGTTTTTTTATTAATTTATTTTGCCAAATAAAAAAGCATATTTATAAGTTTTAAATTTGATTTTTTCCTCACACTAAGGTTATATGAATAATAATGTAATAATAATAATATTCGACTAAAACTCATATACTTAGAATGCTAAACTTAATATGAAACATTATTATAGGTCCTCTGGATGTAACACTTAACTTCCATATTATTCCTATTTTCCAAATTTTTCCTGTTTTTTTTGAGCATCAAATGTTATTAGCCCTTGAGAGTCTCAAACAAAAGACCTCTGCACGGCGTTAATCAGGGATTAGGGGGTGGTGGGGAGGATACTTGACGCGCAAACCATATACAATATTTTTAATAACCGGCAGGTTTATTCAGTGTAAAATGAACTTGTGTTAAGGATAGCATTTTACACCGAATAAACGTGCCCTGTATAAAATACTATTTGAATTAAATAGAGGCATGCTCTCCTCTACCTGTTTACTAAATTTTTAAATCAAATATAACGCCATAGCTTCAACTCCTATTCGTTTTAACTTTACAAAATAGACCAATGATTTTATGTATAACTATATATTTAATTTTTGATCCTAATATTTTTAAATAAAGTCAGCGACCTTCGTTAAAGAATGTCATAGACATTAAGATTCAATCTTAAAACGTCATAATAGGAAAAACTATTGCCATTTAGGCTACCCGGAAATTTTATAAAACAGTCAAATACAAATGTCACGATAGAAAAGTTTATGTATTTAAAAAAATGGGATTTAAAAACAAAATATTAAATAAAATTATTTATGTATATAAACAGATAAACTACTGAACTTCAAAAAGTATATTAAATCATTTTATATTAAGAATTATAGTTAAAGTTAAGATTTATTTTCTTTCCTTAATTTAGGTCGTGAGTGATATCAGTCATTTTTGTCAAAGTTAGGCATTAATTCAACTTCAGATGGGTCAACAAATATCATTGGCACAATCGTGAATTTTATGAAAACATAAAAGAATTTATCCCCATGACTTATTTCATAAAAAAATTTTGTTTTTTTTAGTTTCTTCCGACCTTGGCTTCTTACATCCATCCATATCAAAAAATGGCCTTTTTTGACCAAATTGACAGATAAGAATACCCTAAAAAGAAAATTTAAGAATCTTTTTTCCATATAAAAATCCACTGTAACATTTATTTATCACATCAAATAATGAGAAATAAAATTTTTTAGTATATTAAGCTCTAATATTTTGCATCCAAATTAAATACAACACAATATATTATCGGTTTTAATAAAAGTTTTATGAATTTTGCTGTAAATATGCAAAAAAATTCAAATTTTTGTATTTGAATCTTGTTTGTATTTTTGACATTTTTTATAAACTTTCAATGTTTATCGCTGACTAACTATGTTTGATTAGAAAAACGGTATACGGATTTGAAAATCCTTGAGATGGCAGGTTGGATCTCCGTAGTTAGCTCATAACATTTGTGATATAACAGTTTTCTATATAAAAATAATTTTTTTTTAATTTTTGATTTGAATTTTTTTTTTGTTTATTAACATGTTAAGAATGTTTATAGCTAGCTGGCCTACGTTAACTGGAAGGATTTAAAAATCCTTCAGAGAGCTGGTCTGATATTTGAAGTTAGCTTATAACAGTAGAAAATTAAAAAAAGGGTTTAAGATATATTAAAATTTTGAAAAGATTATTTTTATAAAATTAATGTTAGTTGTTTACGTTTAAAAATGCAATAATAATTGTACCTATTTGACATAATAAATATCTGTCCCATTTTTCCCCAAAATAATCATGCCCACTTTATTATTCACCCCCTCCCCTTAATCCCCTTCTCCCCCCTTATTTTCTTTAAAATTATTTTTACGCCAATAGAGTGCTGTTTTTAGCTGATCATAATTCATTATACCATATTTTGCATTTTGATAATAAAAAAACAAACACCCACCAAAAAAATCAAAAATCAACAAAAATTTTTAGTAAAATTTTGCAGATAATGTATAATTTCAATTATAATCAATTAATTAAACTTTATCCATTATCACTATATAAATAAACTATTTTTGGCACTTACGTATGGCTTATAAACTCAAAGTTGTTTGATTAAGCTAATAAATACAATAATAAGGAAGTCGGAAGTTTAATATAATTATAATTTTAAATATTTATAAAAATATGCAAAAATTAAAAAGTCCTAGTGTACAGTTATATTTTAAATTTTTGTATAGTTAATTTTGAAATTTTGCATGATCCAAGCTTTTTTTTTCTAATTACCCAAAAGGGAGATACCTGGCACCTCCCGTTTGCTAAATAAACATTCTTTTGAAGCATAAAATAAAATAAAAATAAGATTAAAAACCTCAATCCAATGTCCCAAAATATTTCTTAGCCCCCACCCCCGCCCATCTTTTATATTTAAGTACATGATTTATAATTGAGTAAATAATAATTAAATTTAAAAAATTGAATATGTTAAAATGTCTCACCTTTGACATTTTTATGATGATTTAACTAGTGTGAGTATGGGCCTTACTTAATTAATCTGAGTGAAAAAAAATTATTTTAAAATAGTATATTGCTGGCAATACTTCCGGATCTTAAATAAGAATATGGTCAAGCAGCTTATTAAGATATGTTTTTTATCATTTAAATTGTAACACCATAGTTTTCTAAGCCATAACACAATCGCAAGTGAATCAATAACAGCTAGTAGACAAAATTATACAAAACATAAAAATATTATAGGAAACTATGATTATAGCTGCATATTAGTGAGATATAAAAAGTCTTATTTGAACAAAACTCAATTTAAAAAAAAATAATTCTATTTTTTAATTCCGCAATTATAAATAATTATATTAGCAGGGGCGTATGCAGAAAATTTTCTAAAGGGCGAGAAATTTTTTTGGAGGAAAGGAACTAAAAATTTAATTTTAATATTGAGTTTTATTAAATTATTTTATAAGGTTGTATATTTTCCGAAAAATAGCAATTTTATCGATTTTTATCCCCTTTTATATGTTGGATATATAAACCGCTGGTTACATCATAAAAATTTAAAAAAATTCCTAAAGGGGGGCAATTGCCCTTTTTTGACCCCCCGACACTCCCCCCCCCCCCCCCCCCACCCCCAATACGATCCTGTAAATTAGCATATTTATTTTATATTATCGATGCGTATTGCATTAAATTTAAGAGACGCCTATTTAACTACGATATGCCATGTTATTGTTTTAATAATTTTGGGTTATGCCAATTTTTTTTATTGTTCCAATAAGTCGCAAAATATATATATTTAAGAATTTGACTAAAGTTGTGTGTAATTCTCTAAATATATTTATAAAAAAATAATACTTTTTTATAAGTCACATTTTAAAATTTATTCCTAGATTTTTAATAACAATATTGGGAAAATCAAGGCATTTGAGGTTTATGACTATATCATATTTTGTAATCCTGTATTACTTAAACCTTCAGCGTACTGAAATTTGCATAAATAATATACATTTATAGCCGCACATATGTTATTTTTGTACCGACATTTTTGCGCATAATATTAGAGCCTTTTGGAAATTAAATACCAAATATTTTCATTAAAAATTTAACACAAAAAAAAATAAGCGGCAACTTCAATATTTATCTGATATATTTGAATATTATAAATCTTTATATAAAGTTTCTCAATTAGGCCATATTGATAAATTTCAGTTTTGTCATTATTAAGCCTGCTGAGTCGATGTCACCTAACTGTCGCAAATGCCTATAACTTTAATTAAATAAATTTTTTCGAGTTTATTTTTCTGTTTTTAACTTTATTTATTAATAAATTTTGATAAAATCTGTTAATATGAAGCCTCCTGAGTCGATGTCAGTCGCAAATGTCTATAATTTATTATTGAATAAATATTTTCGATTTTTTTTCGTTCAGGCTGCCATATATTATGAGTAATTTTTGTAAACAAATTTTTCACTTTAGACAACAAGTGAATTTCCGAATTGTCGCAAATGTCATAATTTAAATTTTTAAAACTTTTTCGAGTTTTTTTGTTTTTGACCTTATTTATTTATAAAAATTGGCAAATTTTGTTAATATGAAGCCTGCTGAGTCGATGTCACCTGACTGTCGCAAATGTCTATAATTTAATATTGAATATATTTTCTCGATTTTTTTGTTCGGGCTGTCATATATGAGTAATTTTTGTACTTATTAATTTTAGGCAACTAGTGACATTGTCACCGAATTGTCGCAAATGCCATTATTTAAATATTGGAAAAACATTTTTTATTTTTTTTTATTTTTAACCTTATTTATTAATAAATTTTGGCAAATTTTGTTAATATGAAGCCTGCTGAGTCGATGTCACCACCTGACTGTCGCAAATGTCCATATTTTATATCGAATAAATTTTTCAGATTTTATTTTGTTCGGGCTATCATATATGAGTAATTTTTGTAAAAAAAAATTAATTTTAGGCAACTAATGACGTCTTTAAATTGTGGCAAATGCCATTATTTAAATATTGGAAAAACTTTTTCGAGTTTTTTTGTTTAGTTATTAATAAAATTTAGTAAATTAATTTTAAGTTGCACCTAAATGTCACAAATGTATTTAATATTAAATTATTTTTTTTTTTATTTGTTGCTTTTAGCTCTTGTAAATAATAAAGAAAATATAAAATTTGTATCACTTTAGGTGATAAATTTTTGACACGTTGTATGTTTATTTTTTTAGAATCAATTTGCGCCGCATTTGTAACCAATCACGGGTATAATTATGGCGATAATGAGTGAATGTTATACAGTTTGTTTCTTTTTAATCGTTATTAAACAGACCGAGCATAAAATTTTGGGTTAGATTTGTAGGTTAAAATCTGTCTATGGACCTTTGATAACGTACTGGGCTAATTTATAACGGGCCCTGCCTGAAAAACTAATTATTACACGAATAAGAGTATTACTTATACATTCTGTATTATTTTCATTAATAGCATCAAAATTTTTTAAGCTTGTAATGGCCAGACCAAAATTAAAAAAAAATTCTGGGCTGAACCGGATAGCAGATTGGGGGGGGGGGGGGCGAGCAAGTATATTATTAATAATCAGGCGAGCCTAGAAAAATCGAAAAAATACATTTAATATGGAATTATTCGCATTTGCGATAATTTGGCGACATTATCACAAAAAATAAAAATTAATAATTTTACCAAAAAACTACTTATATTTTACCACAAGAAAAAAAATCGATATAAAATTAGATTTATAATACATAAATGCATGTGCGACAATTTGATGACATTATCACAAGATTAAAAATTGAATAATTTTACCAAAAAACCACTTATATTTACCGCACGGAAAAAAAAATCGAAAATTAGCTTTATAATGCATAAATCGCATTTGCGACAATTTGGTGACATTATCACAAGATGAAAAAATGAATAAATTTTATCAAAAAAACTACTTATCTTTTACCGCACAAAAAAAATCGAAGAAAAATTAGCTATATAATGCATAAATCGCATTTACAATTTAGTGACACCGTTATCAGACACAAATTTGATAAAAATTACCTTAGTATTATAAATAGTTGTACATATCGTCAAACAAATAAATCATCACAAAATACAAAAATTATTGACTAAAATTTTATGTAGACATCATTTTAATTATTTAGTTAGTTTATATCAAGTCTCATAAAAAAAACTTAAAAAAAAACTAATAACATTATGTGAGATATTTGCATAATCAGTTGCTTTTGCATTTATTTACAACTTTATTTTTATAAAAAATAATTTGGACCAAAAAAATACACAATTCCAACATTTCCAATGGACTAATGTTAATTTTTACACTCCCGGGAAAAACCCCCGAAGTTTAAAAACAAAAAATACCGAGCGGTTTTTGGGAGTGTTATTTAAACGGAGTTCCCTGGAACTCCCGTTGAATCGGACTCCTTCCCGAATTCTGGAGTTTTGACATGCCCTAGGGGTAATAATGTTAGGCTATAACAGTTTTATTTTGATTCATATTATTATTAATTTTGGAAAGAAAAAGAAAACTTTAGATTTAAAAAATTGGTGATTTTTAGTATTTATTTACTATCTTCAAAGCCGACGGTCACTACCAAACATATTTGAAAATTTAAAAATGCATTTTATACATAAAAAATCGCTATACATAATTTTCCAGGCACAATGCCCCCCCCCCCCCAAAAAAAAATTTTTTGTCCCCTAAAAATAAATATAAATATTATTTTTGCCCTTCCACCCCCATCTAGCAAATTTAATTTGGGGTGAAAGGACAAAAATAAAATTTATATTTATTTTTAGGGGACAAAAATTTTTTGGGGGGGGGGGGCATTGTGCCTGAAAAATTATGTAGGGGGGGGGGCATCGTGCCTGGAAATGTATAGCGATTTTTTATGTATAAAATGCATTTTTAAATTTTCAAATATGTTTGGTAGTGACCCAAAAAGTCGGCTTTAAAGATAGTAATAAAATACTAAAAATCACCAATTTTTTTAATATAAAGTTCTCTTTTTCTTTACAAAATTAATAATAATATGAATCAAAATAAAACTGTTATAGCCTAACATAATTCCTAGGGCATGTTAAAACTCCGGAATTCGGGAATAATGTTTACTTATGTTAAAAAGTGTTTTCACATACACTTCTCCTACGCTAAATAGATCTAACTAACACAGAAATTATATCTGTTGTTATTAGATATAGAAAAATGTATTGTTACAGAAAGCTGTATATTTGTGAAAGCAATTCATAAATCTGATGCCAAAGAAATTTCCTCACTTGTCAACAATCTTTTGATAGAATATAATCTAGAACCAAAGAACCTGATCACACAATGCTACTATGGGGCAAACATAGCAGGGAAAACGGTGGTGTTTAAGTTCTAAGCAAAATGGCTGGTAACCATGTCCCGTATATTCACTGCTTTAACCACCGATTGCATCTTGTTGTAAAAAATTTTCTTGAAGTTTTGAGTGAAGAGATTACCTTCATAAATTTTTTCACCTACAATTAAGGAAAAGTAAATTAGCAACCATACCCCTGGTCTTGCCCCATCGGTGGTGTGGTCACTACGACGCCATTCTTTTTTTTTAAATTACATAAATACTCTTTTATAAAAAATATATCTTCAGGTCACAGGGCCGAAGCGTCGGGGCTTTTTGACCATATTTATAATCGCATCAATTTATTTTTTTGTATTTATCATTTAAAAAAATTATTTTATTTATTAAACCAATTAATGACAAATTTCAAAAAACGATTTAGGTTTTTAAAACTTTTGATTTAATATACCCTTATTTGTTAGAAATTAAACAATTAAGAAATACATTGACATTATTTATAAAGTTTTGATATATATAATACTTATTTAAATGTTAATTTATTTAATAAAAAAAAAACTAAACCTGAAGATTCTGATTTTTATTTTTTTTACTCATAAATTTGAGAATAATTTAAAAATTAATGATAATTTAAAAAGTATTTATTAAATATTATTGATTTTATTGATTCTTTTAATAATAGATTTTTTACCGAATCTTTAGATTCCCTTTAAAAATTTAATTATCCTTTTTTTAAATATAAATAAATTAAAGCGTTTTAAAAATGAGTAATATCGATAAAAATTTATTATCTAAAGAAATTGACGTAGTCCTAAGATCACAAAGAGTACAAGCCACATTTGTGATATATGGGCATTGTTTGATGGATGAAAATTTAAAATTTAGCAACATATTCTAAACATCAATGTTTTAAGATACCAAATTCAATAAATAACTAGACATAATAAAAACTCGAGATTAAATTTAAGAATCATTTTTTAATATAAAAATTTCAATAGGGTGGTAATGGCCTCATGGGCATTGGACCTACACTTTTTCTCTCTGCTGCATCATCAACCTCTAATTTTGATGCCTACAATCATCAATCGTTTTAAAATCACAATAATATTTTACCTGCCGTAACTTTACCCATTGTTCTAACATTTAAAAACTCAGGTATGTACCCTACTTCTGGCAATCATAATGCTTCTTCCACCTACACTAATAATATTAACAATTTGAGTTCGGGGGGTCCTCCTAACCTGCAAATTCTATAAAGCATTAATTTAAGTTAGTCTTATCACATATAGGGCTAATATATAAAGTCTAGAAAACAAGTTTAAAGATTTTTTATTCATTAACTAAAATGCCTTCAATATCTAAGTAAGGAGGAGGCTTTCATAGACAGCTCTCAAATACACAATTACATACAAATCCTGTTGCCATTCATCATGATAGCTCATGTCTTCTGCCTCAAACAAGACAGGTTTTGGCTGGCAAAAATCCAAATAATGCAATACTAATTTTATAAATGACCCATCTTCAGATTTTCAACAATTTTTGCAATAACACCAACAGCTAACAACTGATCAATTCCAACAATTTAAACCTCACATTAGTTATTTGACTTTGACCTTTCTTTTAGCTTAGCATTAACCTAAAATTTAAAAAGTTTAAATTTGTACATTTATTATTTTTATTAATTTTTTTTTCTTTTATTTTTATTTCTTTTTTTCATTTATTTTTTTTATTTATTTTAATGTTTTTTTTAATTTTACAATGATATCCCAAAAACCTGTTTACCCATCCTGCTCAATTTTAACCCTGTAAGGTGTTCAATCTTCCAATTTAAGTTTCCCCCGCTGACCCACATTTGTCCTTTTATTTTCTTTTAAACGTTTAGTGGTTTTTAATGGAAATAAATTGTTCTGTTTGTTTTAGGCTCAGAATACTAATTTAATATCACTCCACGGTCCCAAGGATAGAAGATGCCCGGGAAGCAATAAGCTGGAGGCCCTTCTAGTAAATGAGCCTCAGTCTGATCTAATCCCTGAAGTCTTAATCCCCGATCTCCCCCCCCCCCCCCCCCCCCTTCCTCAAGATTATAATTTATTTGGTCAAGCAACAAATAGTTTTTCGTCTAACAATAAGACTTACATAAAAAATGTGCAGATTCCTTTATTAGACGGAACCCAAATTTTGGCTAAATGTGGACCCACAATATCAATGGTTCCCAAAAGTGCGATAGATGCCGTTTACGGTGTTTTTTCCAAAATTTTATCTACTTTAGTGGAATCCCTAACCATGATAATTGGAAAAAATTAATTTTATTCCCAACTTTGGCATTAGGAATCCCAGACCCCCTTTATGAAACTCCTTTAGTCCAAGTTATTAAATTTTAATAATTTTTACCTCCACGCTGTTTTTTCCCCTCCTTCAGCTTCAAACTTCCCCAAAGCCTAACAACCAATCTTTTAAAAAATTTTTGAATAAAATTAATAATTTTAATTTTAAGGGAGCCCTCAGGATCCTTCAAGGCAATAATTCAATTGTATCTAATACTCCTGAAACAATCGGAACAATTAAAACACAAACACCCTAAGCCCGCTAATAAATTTAAAATTCTCCCTATTTTAAATACAAAAATGGAAATATCACCAAATGAAATTCTTAAAGTTCTTAAAACGTTTCCAATAGACTCTGCTCCAGGGCTAGACTTTTTTAGACCTATATTTTTAAAGGACCTTTTAGAAATTGATACTTCTAGTTTTTTAATCAACAATTTTTGCAAAGTGGTAAATTTTATTTTTAATGGAAATTTCCCACTGAAATTTGCCCCCATATTTTTTGGGGCTCATCTTCTCCCCCTCCAAGAAACAAAATTCGCCCTTTAGACGTCTTATTTCTAAAGTTATATGCAGCAGGATTAAATCAGATTTTAGCAAACCTATTGTCTCCTCACAAACTGGGTTGTGGTATAGAAGGGGGCTGTGAAATGGCGATTCACGCCACCCGCCTTACCTTAGAATCAATAAATTCTGACGAATATTTAGTTAAACTGGACTTAAAAACGCTTTTAATTGCCTAGATCGTTCTAACCTTATCGAATCTTTTTTAAAAAATTTCCCCAATACCACAACTATATACATTAAAGTTATGGTATTGATTCAATATTAAAATTTTAGGATGTAATAATTTCTTCCTCACAGGGAGTTCAACAAGGTGACCCTTTAGGTCCGCCTTTGTTTTGCCTTGGGCTTAAAAACTTGATAGATGAAATTACTAATTCAACAAATCTCCGTTTGTACTTATGGCATTTAGATGATTGTACCATGTGTGGCAAGCTGGAAGATATCAATTTAGCACTTAGTATAAGATATATCCTTTCCCGCCATTTACAAATTCTATAGTTGAAACCTTTAATAAAACCTAATATGAGAATTTAATAATCTTAGGTTTACCCGTAGGAGGTTTTGTTGCGGTTGAAAAATTTTTAGAGAATCATTTACTTGTTTTAAGATAAAAATTAGAAATTTTAAAAAAATTACCCATTCATCAGGCTTTTTTCTTTTAAAAAATGTTTTTTTAGTTCCTCAATTGCAATTTTGCTTCTGGACATCCGGAGCTTTTGTTTTTAATTCTCTGCTCAAAAAATTTGAGCACAAATTAATTTTAATTTATTAAAATCTTTTTAATTTAAAATTTGATTTGAATAATTACGTCCAATTTACCCTACCAGGCAAGCTGGGTGGACTTGGGGTTAGGTCACCCAGTAATAGAGCGCTTGTCGCTTTCCTTGCTTCCTTTTCATCCTTCAAAGATACAATCTTTAAAATCACAAATTTTAACTTGGACCCGATTTTTTTTCAAGCCTTAACTAACTGGGCTTTTCAGGCCGGCCCTACCAGGCCATACCCTGAAACGGGTGATCAAAAAGAATGGAATATGTGTCTAGCGTTAAACTCTCGCTTACCTTTTACAGAGTGAAAAAACAACGCACAAATCCCTTCTTAGATCACTCTCTTCATACAATTCAGGTCATGAATGGTTAGAGGCGTTCCCCAGTAAGTTAAATAATCGATTACTTCCTATGAAGCGTTTCAATATGCTTTGTATTTGCGTTTCGGAATTCTTTTTTCAACTCCTTACATTTGCAGCAAATGCAAGACTCTCACCGATAGTTTTGGCCGGCATCCCTTACATTGTTTGTCGAATTCAAATATAAGGCGACACAATAAGGTTAATATCATTATCGCCACTTTTTTTTAAAAGGCTAATATAACGTGTGTTTTAGAACCTGGTTTATCTTTTAATTCTAAAAGACCGGATGGAAAAACTCTTGTTCCCTTCTATAAGGGGAAACCTTTATTTTGGGATTTCACCTGTGTTGATCCCCTGGCCCCTTCAAATTTAATTGATTCAATTTTGAATGCCGAAATTTTAAAGACAAGAAAATATTGTTTTTTAAATTTCGATAATATTTTTATACCAATTGTTGCCACAACTTCTGGATCATTTGGTCCTGAAGCCTTGAAAATTTTCAAACAAATTGGTAAACTAATTAAAAATAATTTTATTCCACCAAGTTTTAGCATAAGGCAAAAAATTTCAATAGAAATTTTCAAAAATAATTATTTTCTATTTAAAAATACGTGGCCGAAAGACTCTAAAACTTAGTAAATATAATATTTTATTTTTTATTTTTTTTTAAATTTATTTTAATTACTTCTTTCATATATTACATTTAATATACCACCTGTTTATAATTTATTAATTATATTTAACATTGTTAATTTGATATTATAATATATTTATGCTGGAAATCTCATAAATAAAATCTTTTTAATTGTTAATAATTACAAAGAATGTGCTACTAATGATTTTTTTTAATTTTATATGATTACAAAGATGCGTTTACTAATTTATTTTAACATTTTTTCAATATGTTTGTTATTTGGCTCTTCAACGTCGAATTGTGCATTATAATTTTTGAACATGGGTTAAATTAGTGTAAATGTATATTTTTTCGGCTAATTTTGCCGCCGAAAGCGGCAAATTTTTTCTGCGCCCCCCCCCCCCCCCCAAATTAGAAGCTAGAATCGGGCTTGTTTTACCCCAACATTGTTTAGAGTACCCATGGCTTTTTATAACAAAAACAAAGGTTGGCCAAGGTTTTTAAAATTTTAAGATGTAAAAATTAAAAACTTAAAATTGTATGATTACATTTGCTTACTAGCCCTTATTAGTTGAACAATATTAGAAATTGTAATTCTCAATCGGCAAAATTCAAAAAATTTCTTAAATTTATTGTATAAAAAAATTTTGGGAGGATTTTAGGAACAAAAATAAGGTTAAAAAAATTTGTAAAAATTTATTTTTTATCTTTATTTAAAAGTTTTTAAACAAAACAGCCTCAAAAACGTTAAGTCTAATATTAAAAAGTAAAAGAGAATATATTTGGCCTATTTAGAATATTGAGGTTTATCAGATGTTTGTTTGTAAGATTATCAATAAACTTAAATAAACGTATTCAAATATTTGATGAAACTAGTGATATGGTTTTTTGATATTATAAATACATAAAAAAACTCAGTTTAAGGATTAAATTTGAAAAGATTATAACGGGCAAAAATAGCTTTAATAATGAATTTTAAGATTAAATATTAGACCCAATTTAATTTTAATAAAATCTAGCCATTCAATCTTTTTTCACTAATTTTTACAATTGCCAAATATGTTTTTAAAAGGCTATTTAGGACAAGGCATATAATATATATCTAACTGTACTAAATAATGTTTAAAAACCAACAATTCTAGTTCCATTTACATCTTAGTTTCATAATAAAGACGCACTAGACCTATTAAAAAAGAGGAAATATCTTAACTTGATTCAATAGGCATACGGATTTGAGCATTGACCATAAGTTTTTTATAACTAAATGCTTCTTTACAAATTTTTACACAAGAGTATGTTTTTCCGATCCAGCTCATAAATTTATTTGTGACCCGTGTAATGCTACTATTTTCCATAACGCCTCAGATTTAGTTATTATGTGTAAAATTATTTTAAATTCGGGTTTTTGGGCTGTAACAAATATTAAAGTAGAAACAAAAATTATAGTAAACAAGATTACTAGCATAAGGCATTTGATTATTTATTCCATCCTATATATTTTAATTTTTCCATTTTAAATTATTAATAAAATTTATTTTAAAAAATTGATAAATTTTGAGCTATTAATTTTTTAAGGCCAATTTACTAAATATCTAGATATGCCAAATAATTTTTTGCAAATGTACATAGTAAGAATATTGATAAATTCACCTAATATAAAAACACCTAGAGGCTATGGATAAACGGCTTTAAAAATATACAATAATGAATAGGGAAAATAAATTATTATTTAAAAAAGGCAAAAAGCTAGAAAAAATGTTTTTATCACAAAAATGCAAGTTTTTTATTAATTAAAAATTCCCTTCACCGGAAACTAAGTCATTAAAAAATTTAGACAAAGTTAAAATATAAAAAAATTATTTTAGATAAGCAACAGGATTTTTGACTGCATCTATTATTTTTTCCAATATCAACATGTTGTCTTCCTCATATTCTTTGGGCATAAAGATATGATTTTCATTTAACGCTGTGTAGTAGCATAGGTTAACAAGATTGTATATTTTGGTATGGCGGCATATCTTGTATAATATGCAAATAAAAATTATAAAATGGGGTTTTAACAGTTTAAATATATTCAACTGACAATAAATTTTTATTAAATTTATAATATAATTTTGTTCATACATGCGTTCTATATTCATTCACTTTACAAAAAAAAGTTTATATTTAGAAAAAAATTGGCTCAACGTTAAACTTTTTTAAAACTTTAATTAGATTAATCTTTGAAATGCTTAACTGTTTTTAAGGATTTTAATATAAATATTTAAATTTTTATATATATTTAAAGAAATAGCCCTGGATATTGGTTACTACAATGATTAATAATTTTCGATGAAATTAAAATTTAAAAAAATATTTAAAGATAAGTGAAATTAAAAAAAAATGAATGAACTCTCAACTTGCCTTTAAATATATTTATTAAAAATATATAATAATAAAATCCAAAAAAAGTATGCACAAATTGACTACGCATTCACTTTATATATCTTTTTCATGCTTGGTCTATTTTTGATATGTATAATTCCAAAAGTGCAAATATAAAATATAAACATTTTTTGATTAATATTGATGTTTTAAGTCGTTATTTAAATTAAATAGATATTTTATTAAAATAATTTTTTTTAATCAATTTTTCAAAACTTTGTCTATTAATGATAATATTAGTAAAAAAGATTGATTTAATTAAATAATGAACGGATAATTGTGCGGTTTTGATCATTCTATTAAAATTATATTTTTATTTAACACTTTATGTAGAAATAGTCCTACCATAAAATCCTCTCTAGGAACCCATCGTTTTGGCGTTAATATATAATGAGACATTTTCCAATCTAAGTAAAGTATAAGAATTTATTCATTTAATTTTCAAAGAGGTTTAACCTTAAATTTAAAATACTTGCTTTTGTAATATGAAAAATACTAAGGTTTTCTGTAATTTATTACGCCAAGCTTTTTTTTATCTATATAATTTGACAAAATTCTTTTGATTTATTCATTTTTGAGAATGAAAAAAATAAGGAGACAAAATTTGGTTTTAGATATTGGCCTTACATAATGCATCAATTATAAAAATTATTGTGAATGTGGGCAGTAGATTAAAACTATTCATAATGAGTTGTTTCTTTTCGTAACCGAGTATTCTCATAATAGTGAGGTCTTAATTTGTGGTTTTCGTTTTGGTTGAGTATTAATTAATAACTACCCAATACGTGGGCATTTTCAGGTTTAATTTATGTTTGAATACTTTTACATTAACTTTTAATTATCAAGTACTTTTTAATTCTAATCATACAAAGGTGGGTTTGCTTTGCTTTCAGTTAAAACAGTTAAAATATTTTTATTTTTTTTTGCTCCTAGTATAACCCTAGTTATAAAATATGCGGCTAATTTTAATTATACTTATTTTGCCGACTTAATTCTTCCGTCGTAGCGGGTATATCACCGTCAAGCGGGAAATAAAAATGGGATTTACTTTACGTTTGTTAAATAAGCAAATAAAAGGAAAAATATCAAACTAAACACTACATACGCTATACTTTTCGTATAGTAAGGCAATTTCCTAACACCAATTTCTTAAAAACAATTTTTTAAAACCAAAAGTTTTTATTGAAATCTCGTGTGAATTTTTAATGAATAAGTAAAAGAGAGTAGTATGGGTGGTAATAAAATCAGATATATAAAATTAGATCATTATACAGCCAAAAATCATAGCACAAAGGCCGTTATGTGATAACAGAATTTCACTACTTTGTGATAAAACAAATTTAATTAAGTAACAAACTATATTAGTAAATTAATCAATTTTTACTAAGACACATAAATATCACAATTATTGTAGAGCCAAAACTATTTAATTATTATCCTATAAAATTCTCATAAATTATTAACACCTGTGTGTTAATCATTTGTATTAAGATTAGTATTATTGTTTAATTTTTGCATATTAAAGTTGGTCTTTTAATCAAATTCTTGCATATATTAAGATTATTTTATTGTGGCCCATATTGGATTCAATTACCTAAAAACTTAAGTGGGCCAGAAAAATGGGGAAGTTTTTTTTTGGAAAAAAATATAAAAGGGAATTTATATTTTCGGCAAAAGAGATTCACTATATTATTAGTAAAATATACAAAATTAATTACAATTAAAAAATATGGGAGGCTTCTTAATTATTCACAATATTACTGTAATGATCCTTAATATCCAACAATATGAATTCAAAAAAAATGGTTCGACAACAATATACTAAACTTCACAATTGTTATGACCTGTATTTACAAGTCAACAATGAGCAATATTCACAGAAGTGCCAAATATCTATTTTGACTTGGTAATGTTAGCTAAGAGTCTTATACTTAAAAAAAACAATCGAATATGACAACAGAAACCAAATTTACATTTAAAATAAACATTAATGTATATATAATAGTGTTATCAAACTGTCATAACAAGCTTTAGTAAAATTAATATTCAAAAGTCATTAAGCAGGCCAAAATATAAATTTGTTAAAATAATATAAACAATATTTTATTGTTGGATTTAGTCTATTTTGATTTCATTAACGTCAATTATTTACTCATACGTTTTAAAAAAATTAAGAGTCTAATATTGTTGAAATTATTAAATAAATTTTTTTTTTACAAGTTGACCGTTTTTTGAAATAACGCTCGGTAAAATAAATGATACATCCCATAAAAGAAAAATTAATTAAATAAACGCTTATCTATACAACGTATACGTAGATTAAGTTATATGATATTAAGCCTTTTTATAAATATGGTTTATGAAAAGAAGAATTGGATATTACGGGATTTTATATGCTTTGGCAGGTAGAAATATATGTTTTTTTTATACATTAATTTATATGTCCGTTTTACTTAATTAAAAGCCGTTTAAGGGCTATTATTTTGGTAAAATCTAATGTGTGCTCATCCAGCCAAGAATTAGATTCCCTGAGTTATCGCTAGCCTCTAGAAAGGAGTCACACTCACAAACTGTCAAATACCACTTGATTCCAACAAAAGCTAAGGGCCGAATATAAGCTAGAGCTTATAAAATGTTATTAAGCCCAACACGCCAACTTACTGTAATAATAGGCTATAAGTTTAAAAGAATTAAAGAAAACATTATAAAAAGAAGTATGAAGAACATTTTTTAGAATAAACATATACAATAGCTCTACTGTCTATATTTTTTAGACTAAAAATTCAAAAGTTTTGACTAAATAATATATAAGTCTTGGCAATTAATCACCTGAAGTCCAAACAGGAATGATAAAAGTTGCATTTGATGGAATTTGCAAACTAGCCCTGAATAAATATCAATTATATAAAGAAAATTAAGCATTTTTGCAAATTACACTTTAATCTAACTATAATTTTCGATATTAAAATTACACATGGGTACCGAGAAGGGGTAAACCAGCTCTTTGCAAATTAATCATTTATGTGAAAAGTTTAAGATGCATTAAAAATTTGGCCTGACCCCCCACCCCCATCACCGAGTGTTTCTCCAAAATATATGTATCTCTATTTTAATCACGCCCACCCCCGTTTTTAATATATTTGCATTTGTGTATATAATAACTAAAATATTTTTGTAAAATTAAATTTTTAGAAGGAATCACTACATTGCCATGAAGTTTTTAAGGAAATTTTGAGTAAAACCATCACTTTGAACGCGCCTTATCGCATTTCCCTAACTTTTTATAAAATTGAAAAATTTAGTGCTTAAATAATTGTAAGGCCATTATTTGTAAATATATAAAATACACTTACGGGCAAACACTTTTTATTCCATAATCTGTTAAGTTTTGGCAAATCTTAGAAATATAAAAAATGTAATATTAGCATGTGCGTCGTTAGGGCATAAAAACTAAATTAATGATGTCGTTATTGGATCACGAGAAAAGATAAATTTAATAAAAAATATTAATTTTTTCGGTATTTTTAAATTTTTGTGAAATAGTAAAGTATTTTGAAATTTATTAATATTTGTGATATAATAAATAAAAGGAATATTGGACACGACAAATGAAAAAATCTACATATAGAAAATAATTCATGCAAGAATCAAATTTTATTTTAACAAATTAAGGGAATAATTAGAATAATTTAGGTATCAGATATTGTTCCCACTTATTACACCATGATAAAATTTATAAAAAAACGCAAATAAAGTTAAAACAAATTTAATGTCGCCAATAATGAAAGAATTAAACATTGGGATGTATAATTAAAATTTTTACCTGAGGCTCTAAAAATCGAGGTTAAACAGAATTTAAAAATTATTTATATAAAAGAAATTACTATTTATACGTAAAAACAATTGGAGTCAAGTTTTTGGCTAAACCGATTTTTGTTTTCTCAAACGCTGAATATATGATTAGGAAGGTCAATTACAATAGGTTACCAATTTTACCTAAAATTTTAATTTTGAGTCCATGTATTAGCCTTGAGGATTAATATGGGTTTGTAATAAATTTGAATATGATAAAATTCCAATCTCAAGGAAAGTAAAAAATAGAGGAATTTAGGATAAGGGACGTTCCTTAAAACCTTGTCTACTACTCGGCGTACTATTATATATACGATTTAATGATACTGTATATTATATTAATTCAATAAAAATTGTTTTGGTAATTTATTTTTATTTAAAAATGTTTTAATGTTCATGATTACTCGTGATTTTATTTGTAAATGTAAATTTATGGTTTATGATTATTCAATTTTTAAGAATTTTGACAACATGTATTGTGCTGACAAATGAAAATTGTTTGTGTTGATATTGCGACTTGTTTATAAAGGTAGATGATGAATGTTATATGAAAACCTGTTATCTATGGAACCTGGAAGCTATTTTGAACCTAATTGATTGCCTCTTATGCCCCCTTTTATTACTTAAAAAATATGGGGAATATGTAACAACGTTATTTGCAAATGTTGTTATGAATGATATCAAATTAATGTCTATATATACGATTCGTGATTGTAGAATACATATACATTCATCATTTGATTTAAACTTATTTAAACAATAGCCGTTTTTTTAAATTAACAAATCCTAAGAATTATATTACCTTTACAAAAAGAATTACAACTAGGTTTTATAGAAACCATTTTACTCTTTGAAAATGTTGGAACGGTATTAACATATCCCATTAATTTATTTTTTCGGTGAGAAACCATCATTAAAAAAAACTCAAAAAAATATTTCTTAAATTTGTGAGGGCGAAAGTCTAACAAAAGATATCTTAGTTTTTAAAAATGGAAAGGGGCAATTTATTTTAATTTAAAAAAGTAAAAAAACTTTTTAATATATTTAAAAATATGCTAAAAACAATTAAAAAAGAATTTGCCTTATGCATCAATATTAAAGGGAGAATGAAATATATTTATATTTTTTCATCATTTTTGTTATAAAATAAAATAAATTTGCACCATAAATCATCCGGAAAATCGGCTTTTCTAAATAAAATATTTACAGTTTATCTTTAAATTTTAGAATCGAGATGAGAAGAATAAGTATGTTTTATAAAAGTTTTATTTATTCATCATAGTTTTTTTTATAATTATAATAATTGATTTAGCATCGATGTTACCTTATATTGGGATAATATAATTAAATTCACAACTAATTTTATATTAAAAACTAATTTTTTTATTAAAAACTATAAAATTAAAATTTTAGTTTTTATTACATGGTCTTATTATTTTAAGCTAATATTATACATTGTTTATAAAAATTATCATTCTGCTTTTGTTTAAAATGACTTCAAATTTATAGGTCGCACAGCATATTTATTTTATACCATATGTTATTCTATCTGCAATCGCCATCTTTAACGGTTCTATCGAGTTCTCATCCTCCGTATATATGTGAATTGAGTCCATTTTGTCTATATACGCAACTTTACATTTATTCTGGGTAAATACATTAGGATGCCATTTTGTCTAATGTTAAGTAGTGTTGAAAAATTTTATATACTATATATTGTAATACAATATTATTGTATATACTAAATATATCATTTAAATGAAGCATTCAACAATTGTTAATAATTATCCTTGACTTGGACTATGTTACTTATGCGATAAGAGTCATATCGCATAAATAGATATACTCCAAGAGAAAATCATCTATTTGGCTTATAAAATCACCGGTCTCATACACATCAACAAATATCAATGCCAGAAACGTGATTTTTATGAAAACATAAAAAAATGCATTCCCATGATGGCCTTATCTTATATACATTTTTCGTTTTTCTTAGTTTCTTCCGTCTTTGACTCCTTAGATCCGTCTATTCGACCAAATTGACAGATCTAAAATATCCTAAAAAAGAAAATTAAAAATCTTTTTTTGCTTATAAAAATTCCTTGTAACTAATATTAATCAAAATAATAAAAATAAATTTTAATTTTAATGTCGGCATTTAATTATTAATACAAAATATTTCGCGTCTAAACTTATATAAGACACGATATATTATTGGATTTAAATAAAAATATTATTTGAAGTTTGAACTGATTGAAATATTGTGAATATGGCAAAATAAAATTTTATTCTACATTTGTTTTTAAATCTTTATTGGTTTTTTGACCTTTTTTTCTAAAATTTTTAATGTTTATAACTGTCTAACCAAGTTGATTAGGAAAAACGGTAAAGGGATTTGATATTTCCTATGGCAGGTTTGATCTCTGTAGTTAATTCATAAGTCTTAAAATTGTTTGTGACATGCATATTTGATCATTTCAAACTATAGCTTGTATCTGTTATCAAGGCCCGGCCCTTGACAATTGTTTTAGCCTAAGGCCCGAACATGCGAATCGGCCAAATACAGCCCGGCGCAATTTGTTCTTTTAATTTCGCACCGGTTTGCCCTAGGCTCAAATTTTCGAATGGCTCTATAAATAATCAAATACAAAACTCGATACATATTATTAAGAAAAAGAACAACTGGCTTTGTTTTTGTTGGTTTGTCAACGTTGTTTTTCGTGGGTTTGTCAAGTTATTTGTTTGTAATTTGGTAATTAATGTCAAAGGTGTTTTTGTGTTTGATTTTAAAACCATTGTTAATTTGATATCCTTTGTTTTATTCAATTTTATTTTATTTGACATTGTTATATATTTTTACCAAAGCTAAAATAATTTAACATACCCAATAATTTTTATCCTTTATAATTTCCAATACTGGGTATATTTGCATATTTCGGTTCGTGCCATCTAAATCAAAAATAAATCTTATTGCATGTAAATTACGCTGTTTATTTTAGGCTACATGCATCAGGTGATTTAGTATCAAAAAATTTAGCAATCTTAATAAAAAATATTAACACAATATAAATATTATTTAATTTGCAAAAACATTCATTTTGTATTTAAGAAAAACTGCTAAAAATTAAATAGGTAAAGTAAATAAAGAAAACTACCTGAAAATATAATCTTTATGTATAGAGTGTCATTTTCACTACTATAAAATATTTGTATAAGAGATAATTATTAGATATGATAATATATATTTTTGGTCTAGGTTAAGTGATTGCCTAGTACCCGACAGGACTAAAAGGGGCTATGCCCTGACGGGTATGCCGTCTCTTTCAAGAGATGTAGGGCAAGGGGGGGGGCATTGTTTTAACAGGTGAATGACTCTGGCCTTCGACTTTTGTCAGAGTTGTAAAGCCTGCATTTATAATATTCTGGAGAGTGCGGCGTCATTTCGATGGATATTATGGTATTGGCGGAGAGACGCGCTTAATCCTATTGACCCTAGGGGTAATGAACGTCGCCACATAGCAATTTCAATGCTCCTCACCCCAAAAAAAAATTTATTCAGCACAATAGTTTATTTTATCTAATAGGAAGTGATGCAATGGCTTAACTAAAATTGTTAAGATATTAAAATAATCCTTATGATAAAAAAGAGGCCATGCCTCTAAAAAAATAAATACACAAGACTCATAGTCACATAAAGACATATTGCATACCCTTGTAGCCATTGACGTTAAAAACACGTGTCTGATTCCCCTTATCATATTTAGGAAACAAAATAGACCACGTTCAAGACTTGTTCAGTCAAAATAATAATAATAACTTTTAAAAAATTCTGTTTAAGCGTTACTTTATTCAATTGAATAAAACACAAGATCATGTATCTAATAAGAATTTTTTTTGCTCCTAAAATTAAAATCTTTAACCGTTGACCTTACGCAATTATTAGCAAGCATATGACAAAGTGACGAATTTAATCAAAAATTCTTCACCAATTTAATTTATATAGGAAAAAATTCATTAATAGTATTCACTTTTATCTAATATCGTTTAAAATTATTTTCTTAGATTTTCTATTTATAGCCTTAAAAGTATATATGTTCCTATTGCATGTATGATATTTGCAGTTTGTTCTTAATTAATTTTTTATATTTTCAACTGTTTTTTCTCAGCAGAGTGAAAGTATGAACGATTTTTACATGAAATAGATCCGAATTGTATTTTATAAGTTAATTTTCCCTACTTGTCCCTCGGCATGACCCCTCCAATTTTGCATTATGATCTCTGTAATAAGGTCAATATGCCAGGAAAAATATGAAAAAAAGCATGAATTAATAAGGAAGAGTGCATGAATAGAGCCACTTGGAAAATCAAACTGAAGGAGCTCACTGCCTCCAAAAAGGCAAAAAGCTAAAATGAAAAAAAAATTTTATGTTTTCGTAGTTTCTTCCGCCTTCGGCTCTTTAGATCCATCCATATTGAAAAAATGGCCTTTTACCAAATTGTCAGATTTGCAACATTTAGAATACCTGAAAAATATTCAAAAATCTTTAAAAAAAGTTTCTTGTAACATATTTTAATTATCTCAAATAATGAGAAATAAATTTTTTTTCGTATCAAGCTCTTACATTCCCATTTAGATTACAGAATACTTCGCATCCAAATTAAATACGATCAATGACTTACTAAGTTTCATTAGAAAAAACAATAAACGGATTTGAAAATCCCTAAGATGGCAGGTTTGATCTCTGTTAGCTCATAACTCTCAGAAATTTTTACGTATGTACCTTAAATAAAACGTTATTGAAGATAGTTATACGCAGGAAGCCCTTAAATCTGGCAATCATCAAAAAAATAAAAAATTAATTTCTAAGGTATGATGTGGCTAAAATTATTCAAATTAAAATATCTATTTCTCTGAATATTGATTCCTGAGTCTTAACAGAGTTGATTCGTGCTGTAAACTCGCTAAGGCCACACTCAACACTTTTTCTTTTGTTTGAGACATTATATCATTTTGTTAAAAAATCATACAAAAAAAACATGAACGATTTAAAGAGGGTTTTGTAGAGAATTTTCTTGCAATAATGACGGGTTTAGTATTTTTCCCAATGCCTCCAATTTTTTTTTAAACCGGGTCACCAAAATTTAGAAAAAAATTAAAAATTCTTAACTAGTAATTTTTCGAAAAATCTATTTACATATTCAGATCCCTCATAAAAGACCCATCTAAAAAAGTTTATAGCTTAAAAGTATTAGCAATTTACTTTTAAGCTATTTATGATCAAAAACCGGATTTTATGACAAAAACCACTGATTTTATAAAAATGAAAAAATAAAAAATATAGTATATAAAAAAAATTTACACCTTACGTTAATAATGAATGTTATGGTAATCGTAATGTATATTTTGTTAATACCCATGTGTTTTATGATAGAAGCCCAAAATATCCCAAAAATAGAAAAATCTTAATTTTGACACTGAATACTAAAAATCTGAGGCATTAACTAAAATTCTAATTCCATTTTCTTAATAAGCACCAAAAATTTGACCAAAAAACGATAGTTGCCATATATGGTGCTTAAGGTCGTCCAAATTTTGATGTCCAGTTATCATCTAACTTGTGTGGGATTTGAAAAGATGTCTGGTCTGACGCCCTAATAATTGTACCTGTTCAACAGTATAATCGTGGCGATCTTTTTTTTAGTGGTCATTGTCGTTTTGATAAAATTTAATAATCCTTTTTTTTAAAAAAATATTTGAGGCAGCATATTCATGGTTGCTATTTCGTTTATGCAATTTCTGCTTTGTCCTAGTTACATACGCATTAAGTTTTGCTAGGTCACATTAAGAAATTCCCCTGGGAAATCTAATCGTCTATTTGTTGCTGTCAATAATTGTATATTTACATAAACACAGTTGTCAATTGCTTTTTTTGTTAAAGACTACTAGGCGTTCAAGTTTACAGACCTCGATCTTGTCTTGTTTTGGTCGATCGACGAGATTCACTTCCTAAAAGTCGGTTATTGGCTTTTCTATTTTAGGGATTGTTGTCTTCGATGCTTTGGTCGCTTGGCGACCATCAACGCAAAAGAGTAATTTTTCGGTATTTTACTTAGACCATATCTTAAAATATTTTAACATAAAGAGCTCTCTAACATTCGTAAATGGCTCTAAATTTATTCCTAAACGACCTTATAGGCAACGACAAATATGTTGTTTCTGACGAGATGCCATTTTCGTCAGTTGTTCGGGGGACCAATGGAGAGCCACTCACGCATGTTAAAGAGCCAGCCCGTTTAGTTGTGGGATTACACCAGCGTCATTTATTGATTATCGTTTTTGGTTTTTGGTCAAGCCTTTGATGTTATTTACGAATTTGAAATCTGAATTTGCCAATGCCTCAAATTTTTAGTTGTTCGGTGTCAAAGTGATTTTTTTTTGGGGGGGGGGGGGGCTTCTAACCAAAATTTAAAATTATGCTTAGACTACCGAAACACTTATTATTAACGTAAGTAATTTAAATTTTATTTTAACTTTAAATTTTTTATTTTTATGAAATTAGTGGTTTTCGTCATTAAATCCGTTGTTTGAGTGAATTGCTAATAAATAAAGTTAACATTTTTTAAATGGGTTTTTTTGTAAGGAATCTGAATATGTCAATGGATTTTTTTAAAACTCGATAATTAAATTATTTTGTAAATGAATACCTAAACCTTGGATTTTAAAAAAAAATGGAGGCATTTGGAAACTAAACCTGGGAACGTTATCGCAATAAAAAATTCTCTACAAAACTCTCTAAAAATCAATCAGTTTTTTATTTTTGTTGTTCAGTGTTATCTACTCCTAACTAGATTAAATTAACATAGGCACGATTTGATTTAATGTGCCTAAAGGACGCGACGGGTATTTTGGGATTTAGGGCGGCCTTAATAAAGGCCAAACAAATGAGGCGATTGAACGCAAAACGGTCCTCCTTGCGCTGACCCTGCATATTTTAGCGTTTCTTTCATTAGTAAATAGTTGCTTGGAATGTACAAAACTCCAATTACTTTTATCAGTTTTTTATACCATTCACACCTTTGCAGTTAACACTGCCATTGCCACCTACCCAACTAACATATTTTTAAACGGCCGACCCCCTCCCGTTTCCTCTTCTGAAACCATTTTATCCCGTAAAATCCGCTGCCAACTAGCTCAACTTCGCTCTGGACATTGCCAATTATTGGCAAACTTCAGAGCTCGCATCGACCCTTCTCTGAATAATATTTGCAATGACTGCAAATCTTCAGCTTATAATATTGAACACTGGCTCATATGTCCAAACCGTGGGCCACCTATCTCCCCCATAGATCTTTGGCTCAATCCAGCCCTTGCAGCACTCAAGCTCAATTTTACATCCAACTTCTCACGTCCAAAGAACCGGGGCTAACAACAACAACATCAGTTTTTAATATTAAAACTATAAATTTAAATTAGATTAACCAGAAAATTGGAGGATAAATTAATCATAGTTGATTATTTTACTTTATTATATATTATTGCCTTTGTCTTTAGAATTTTAACTTATTAAATTTGGTTGAGTTGGCACATATTAGCTCTTAATAGCCAGATATGTAAAATTAATGTGTTTTTACAACTTCCTTTAGCTATATCTCACAAACTAATAAATAAGAAAAAGGTGTTTAATAGAGTTAAGGTAATTCATTTAAAATGTTCAGATTAAAGGTAAATTAGTTTGCAAATTCAATCTTACGTGTAATTGCATACGGGGAATAGATCTATTCCTACAAATCCTTCTAGGGTCTTAAATGTTAAATATAAATATAGTTACAGGATTTAATCAACTTAAACCTTTTGAAAAAAGATAAAATAAAAAAATTATCGCAATTAGATTCATCTATTGTGAATTTAGCCAATTTAATTTTTTTATTACTTAGGTCAACAATTTTTTGAGAGTTATGAGTCTACAAATATCAAATCTGCCATCTTAGGGAATATCAAATCCGCTTATCGTTTTTCCGAATCAAACTTAATTAGTCAGTTATTAACATCAAAAATTTTAGAGAAAAAAAGGTCAAAAAACCAAAAAAAGATTCAAAAACTAAAAATAAATTAAAATTTTTTTTTTGCAAATTCACAAGTGTTAAACTGTTAAATCCAATCTTCAAATAATATTTTCATTAAAAACCGATAATATATCGTGTTGTATTTAAGTTTGGGCGCGAAATATTTTGTATTATTATTATTATTATTATCTAAATGCCGATGTAAGAGCTTGAGATATTAATAAAATTTATTTTTCATTATTTGTGATTAAAAAAAGTTACAAGGGATTTTTATATGCAAAAAAAAATTTTTAATTTTTTTTAAGGTCTTTAGATCTGTCAATTTGATCAAAAAAGGCCATTTTTCGTTTTAGAAGGATCTAGCCAAAGACGGAAGAAACTAAGAAAAACGAAAAATATATATGAGATTAGGCCATCATGATGATGCATTCTTTTATGTTTCATAATAGTCTCGTTTCTGACATAAATATTAGTTGACCTGTGTTATCAGTCTAACTTATTTTAATTTGGAAATTTATAATTAAATTATTGATAAAAATAATAGTTTTTCTTAAATTAGTAAGCTACAATTTCATCGCCCTTTTAAAGAAATATTTTTGAATATTTTTTCTCAAAGGTTAGCGTTGTTTAACCTTTCAAAGATATTTAAAAAGAGTAGAAAATGTCTTCAATAATAGAAAACTAAATATTTTAATTAGAATTAGAAATAATTATTCATCAATTTATAAAATAATAAAAACTATATACAGTGTTTTTAAAAAAAATTATTGAAACAGCGAATTAATTTCTAAAGAGTATTGTTATTATATTTTCGTATATTTTTTAATTTTCTCTATTAAAAAAGTAAAATTTGTGTTGGTATTTGAGTATCCAAATTATATTTTCATAATAAATAAAAAAAGAGAATTACTTTTCGGGCTATTTAAATAATAAAATAATAATTAAAAAATCTCCTTAATTTATAATTTATTAAAAAACACCATAATTTGAGGCGAAGATTTATATTGTAAACTAAATGTTACTGCTGGTCATATATGAAATTAGTTTTTTTTAATTAATTGTTATATTACACCAGGGCTGGTTTGCTGAAAATTTCCCGGCTCTTCATTCATTGCTTGCATTGTTTTAAGGTATGAACTTATGCATTATTAAGTGATACTCTATCTTAATCCCACCGGGTTATAAATTTTGTTATATTGCTTAAATACTAATTAAGAAAAAAAACGTTTAAATAGAATTAATTGCCAAATACTTTTAATAAGCTTAAAACTAAATAAAAGAATACTTAATTTTTAAATTAAGAAAACAATAATTTGATTTTAAAATAAAACGCATAAATTTACAATGTTATTAAATCATTAGATCGAATTTTTATTTTTGTCAAAATTTTAAAAATAAATATATTTTTACCGGCACAAAAATAAAGTAATTATTTTCAAAACTCCCGACAAAAAATTTAATACAGAAAAAAACATAATTAAAAAAAGTTTAAACGGATTTTGAAAAGAGCACTTATCTTAAATAGAACATCCTATGGGTAGGACCAAAAGTAGGTTATCGATTAACAGAATACGTGCCTTCATTTAACATATAATTATTAAAAATGTAGGCGAGCAAGTATTTCTCCTAATGAAAATTTTTAATATTTAAGAAAGTCTAATTTTGATTAGAACAATGAATGTAATGAGTGGTTTCCTTGCGAATATAGGTTATGACTTCCAGGTGCATCCTTGTTTTTCGGAGGGCTGATTTTGTGGGCACGTTAGTCTATATCCGGGCCCCCATATTATTACATAGGTCAACAAATTTTGGAGAATTTTGAGCAAATTACTGAGATTCAACCTGCCATCTTAAGGGTTAAATCAGTTTACCGTTTTTTTAAATAAAACTCTTTAAGTTTGCTATAAACATTGTAAATATAAATGTTAAAAGGACAAAAAGTAAACAAATGAATTAAATTTTTTTTATATGCTATTTAATTCAATCTTCATAATATTTTTATTTAAAAAAATATAATGTCTTATTTAGGTTGGTATGCCAAATGTTCTTAATAATCTTAATGATGATGTAAGAGCCTTATATAAAAAAATTTTATTCGTTTTTGGTGATTAAAATATATGTCACAAGTAATTTTAATATGCAAAAAAATCCTCTATTTTTATTAGGGTGTTCTCGAGGTTGCACAATCTCTCATTTTGGTCAAAAAATATCATCTTTTTGATATGGATAAAGCAAAATCGAAGGCTAAAAAAACTAGAAGATTCGAAAATATTTATAAGATAAGGCCATAGGAATCCAATTATCTCAATGTCAAAAACTTTTACAGACTTATTTGTAGACCTATGTTCGGTGAATATTAACTATCGGTAGCATATATCTTTTACACATGTGGACATAGTATTTATGTAAGGTGTGCCTGATTAATTTATTATAATAAATTACATATCAATTTACCATTTTTCAAATTCCCGTCAAAGTTACATTTTGAGTTTATGTATGACAAAAAATAGGCTATTCGCGAGTTAATAACTCGGATATTAAATTTCTGTATATTTTAGTTATGTGCAAAATTCACTTAATTTTGTGTTGTAATTTTTATTTTCATTTTTACTTATTTAGTATTGCAAAAGATCAAAAAAAATTTTTAAACAATATTTAGAATAAAATTTAATCTACTAAAGACGCAATGGCTCAGTTTCGATTTACTAAATATTACCATTCTCTGATTACGCCAACTCTTCCAAAAAGTTTTTAAAATAATTTTAAAACTACTTACATATTAGTTTTAGAAAATAAGAAGTCTTTAGAATAAAATTTTTAGCCAATTTTAATGCTTTTAGAAATCAGTGCGAGCAATATTTTTTTTTACAATGATTCGATATTGATTTCAATGAATAAAAAATTAGAACGTAAATTATACAAAGAATTTAAATTAAGACAATTTTCCATGATTTAGGCCAGCCATTAAATATCCGAGTAAGGAGAAGCGTGAATAAATCTACAACTTTAGCTTAAAATTGGTTGTAAGAGATTTGAAAAACGGCAAAAGAGTTATGTAATTTAATATACTGTATTAGGTAATACTTTTTTAATTTTTTGTCGATATGGTACTAAAAGCCAATGTCTCCATGAAGATTTAATGCCTTACAGCCGATGATAATATGGAGTTGGCGCTAACAAACAAGTCGAGCACGCGAAGCGTGCTACGAGCACAAAACGGCGGATCAAGCCGGCAACAGAGTAGCTTGCAGCCAAAAGGTGGCAATAAACCACGGCTTTTTATTCTACGATTTCTATGAGTTTTAAAATGTTCTAAAAGTTGTATTAAAATCTTTGTGTCTAACAGTAAAAGTAAAGTTACGTTCTATGGATCTTAAAAGAGGTTTTATGGTTAACCACTTCTTCATGGACCACTTCCAAACAAGCTGTTTGCCCTTGGTAACAACAGTCGAAATAGATTTTTCCCAATCCCGCATAATGGCAGTGATACAATTTCCATCTTTGTCTGATATAGCATTGCATATCTATAATATATTTGCTGTATATTCAAGTTAAATCTTATAATCGTTTAATAAAAAGTACAAAATGCATGTTCACCGGCGATATATTTTTAGACTAATTCAGCTCTAATTAATTTATCTTATATAAAACTCATTTAAATCTATACATTGGGCATTTTTTTTAATTTTTTTTACATTAAAAATATAAAGTATAATATTTTTCGAATAAAATATCCTTTTACAATTTTAGATTCCCAGAACATAACAAAAAAAGAATTTTTAATATTCGTTGGTGAGTCATAAAATAAAATGCATTTATTTAAAAAAGGAAAAATTTATAATCTATTTAAAATTTATAGAAAATTAATTAAAAAAACTTTTATTTATAAAATTCTCTTACATAATAATGAGTTTTTACTATTCGACGTATAATAAAATCGTGTAAAACTCGACTCTGAATAAACTCGTGTGAATGGTCCTTTTAAACGAGTTTATTTTACACTGAATAGATTTGCTAGTAAAAATTCAATGCCACTTATTTTTCTTATTAATTTTTTTCAAGTTAGGTGTTTTATTATACAAAACAAATACAACAGAAAATTTTATTAAACAATAACTATATCGCCATGATGGCCTTATCTCATATATATATTTCGTTTTTTTGTCCGGCTTCGGCTCCTTACATCCGTCCATATTAAAAAATGGCCTTACCAAACTGACAGATCGATCCGAAAAAAATTTACTTTTTTTTATATAAAAATTTCTTGTAACTCATATTACATCAAATAATGAGAAATAAAAATTTTTTGTATATAGCTCTTAATTCAGAATTTATATTAAACAAAATTTTTCGCGTCCAAAGTTAAATACGGATAATAAATTATCGGTTTTTAATAAAATATTCGAAGTTTTCTGTTGTAAATATGCAAAAAAATTTTTATTTATTTATTTGTTTTTTTTGGCATATATTTAATGTTTATAGTGACTAACTAAGTTTGATTAGAAAAAATGGTAAACGAATTTTGAAATTTCTGAGATGACAGGTTAGATCTCTGTAGTTGGCTCATAACTTTCAAAAATTTGTTTAATGTGTTATAATAATTGATTTCTTAATATATTTTAAAATAATTATTTTATTTGTATAATAATAAAAATTTTAAGATCAATACTTTATAATTATAATAATAAGGCAAGAAAAACATATAAAAATATATGTTTTTCTGTGTTATATCATTTTTAATTACCGTGTATTCTCCTTCTCTATATTCTAAACTTTGAGTTTCAATGTTGAATTCCAATTGATCTAAGACTAATAATGACGAATAGATTGCAAGTGCTTTAATAGTTTCTACCCATATCTTTAGTAATTTTAGCTTAAAATATCCTCAAAATCTAAAAATATTGTTTAAAACACCCAAAATCTAAATAATTTAAGGCCTAAATATATTTTTAATCAGCAAATTTTGGCAAGAATTGTCATATATGCTTTAAAAAAAAGAGGCAATTGTATATTACTAAATTATGGCACGCTTTCTTAAAACACCTTGCAAAGTTTAAGAGTACCTTAAACAGCTATGAAAAATTATTTAAAGTCAAAGAAAATTTTTAGAAAAAATTAAAAACGAAGAAAAAAACTTAGAAAGGTTAAATTTTAACATATTTTTTTAACTAATTTTTTAAACGGGGTTTAAAGTTAAAATACACATATTCAAACTAAATATTTTTTGTAATAAATATGCATTAAAAATAATTAATTCAATAATAATGAATATAAATATGTTTTGCAAAAAAAGAAATGGCGACACTAAAAAAATATTTTACACGAAATTGAACAAGTATAATTGCAGTTAGATAGTTAAATGTTTTGCGACAAATGTGTTTTTAGTCCCCAAAAATGAAACATAAATAATTATTTTGAATCAAAACTAACTTCGTTATTAACAAGAATATAATTTTAATTTGCAGCCTCGATTATTTACATTGTATTATGACCCAGACATTATTGGTTTTAAACTTATCGTTAATATATCACAAATTCAAAGATCTCTAATTAATAAAATTTTATAATTTTGACCCCTATTTTAAACCTTAACTTTATGAGTTAAATAGCTATGAACTCTATTTATTAATTATTTTAAGAGAACTTGGTGCTCTTTAATTGCAAACTATGTTATTATTAATGTAAATGGTAAATAGCGCACAGTAAAAAATCTAATTCGATTAAATAAATTTTGTCAATCAACTTATAGTATCAAATTTACTAATCAGAGAGTGTTTTTAGGTTTTTTTAAAATTCAAAAAATATTTTGAAATATAAAATAATTTTTTGGCTATTATTTACAATCAATAAAAAAACGAATCATTCTTATCATTATTATACAATACACATTTATGTATATGTAAAACTATTTATAATAATACCTAGCAAATAATTTGCACTTTTTTTAGTTGGAATTTACATTGAGGCAATATCATGGTTTTCAACAATAAAATTAAGACAATTTTTATTACTACTTTTATTAATTGCATATTTAAGAAAAACACAAAAATTTGACGCATATTATATAACATTTTAAGATATTTAAAATTCAAGACCCTACAGTGTTGATGGTTAAAATGCCTTCTCACTTATGTTTATCTCCATTAATGAGAAAATTTTTTAAGTTTGACAAGCTTTTACATCATCATATATATTTTACAATATATATAGAACCCCATTTTACATACAACCCAAATTATTTTCAATTTTTACAAAATATTATGTAGTTTGAAATCAACAGTTTAACTATTTTAAATATTTATTTGTTTCTTTTCGTTTTTTTATATTTTTTTCTAAATTTTTCACTGTTATAGCTGACTTAATAACTTTAATTAAAAAAAGGGAATTGAAAATTCCTAAGGTAGCAGTTATCTCTTTAAGCTCAAAACCCTCAAAAATTTGTTGATCTATGTAAATACATAACCATCTTAAAATAATTGTCAAAAGAGAAACAGTTACTTGTGTGATTTCCAATATCTACCAAAGATATAATCATTAGTTTTAGGTTGATTAGATTAAGAAGTTTCTAACTAACCTTCTAAAAGTTCTTTATATATAAACGATTCGGTCTTAATTATACTAAACGCAATATGTAAAAATCAAATAATGTCAGGACCCTATAAATAGCTCTAGAAAAAAAAATTAAGGTAGCGATAATAAATTTTTTTGTGTCATAGCTTTTGCATACGACTACAAAACTGCTTGAAAAATATGTATGTAATAGAGTGAAAATTACCTTTTAAAATGATGACAAAGAATGAATTTGAGCTAGAAAAATATGGAAATTAAACATCTGAGGCGGCCAAATTAAATTAGTTTGCTGCATTTTTAACTTTTGTTGATTATTATTTTTTGTAATAGAACAATTAATTATTTGTTATATTTTTTTAAATTTACCGGAAATTTATAATAATAATAAATATACAATGTAGGAAATTGTAATAAAATGTTAAAATAAATGTAAATGATGACGAAGTAAAATAAATTTAAATTTATTTTTTACACATTTCTAATTTTTACTTTATCTAAAATTTTATATTCCATTATTTAAAATTCCTTCTTAATTTATTTTACATTTATTGAATTTATGCTTGCATCCAATATAATTTGAAAAAAAATATTATAAAAAAAATAAAAAATTAGAATTATTCTTTTCCTAAAATAATAGTAATAAATAGACGAGTTACTGATAAAATGAGTCGTCGCCTTTTATAACAACGTTTAAAATTTATCAATATTGTTATATAAAGAATTACATTTTTAGTCTCAATAATATTACTTCTAAATATAAATAATACCTGCAATTCTTAAATCCAGTGTCTAGCTTAAAGAATATATTTCTGCATTGTTGCCACTAAATATTGCAAGATAAAATTGTTGTAGGCCTTAAAATAGTACCGATTTTAAATTATGGTTAAATAGATAAACTTTATTTAATTAAAATACAATAAAAGGTCTATCGACAAAGAGTTTATTTAGTTAAGGGATAAAAATAGCTAGTAGATAATCTTTTGGAGCAAATAACCTACTAAATTACCCGTTTTTCAATTTTTGATTATTTGAAAAAAACAATATTTTATTGCAAAATGCGTAACATTTATATCAAAAAGTAGTTAAGAAAATAAATTTCTTTTTTTCATATAAAAATCCCTTGTAGCTATTTATCATCTCAATTAATGAGAAATGTAATTTTAAGTTTATCAAGCTCTTATCAGCATTTAGGAAATAAAATTTCGTGTCCAAACTTATACGTCACAATTGGTTTTAAAAAAAACTATATGAAATTTTGTAACAGTTTATAATTGCGTATATGCAAAAAAAACTTAATTTATTTTGATTTTTGAATCTTTTTTGTTTTTTTAATTTCTTAAATTTTAAATGCTTTAAGCTGACTAAATAAGTTTGATTAGAAAAAACGGTAAACTGATTTGAAAATCCGTAAGATGGCAGGTTTGATATCTGTAGTAGAACTCTCAAAAATTTGTTGACCTGTGTTATAAAACTAAAAAGTTAATATTAAATGACTCAAAAAGTAAGAATCTAGAACCATTAAGGGTTTTATTATTTTATAAGGAAAAAAAACATTATTACATCTTAACTGATGGCTTAATTTCTATAATAATTGCCAAAATTAATTATTCGTTAATATAAAATCAAACAAAGGTTTATATTTTTCCTAGATTAAAAAAATTTTAATTAGGCATACTACATAAATAATTCAATAATTTATAAAATTATATTTATAGATTTGCATAAAATAAGTAGTTTGCTAGATTTACCTTTGACTAAAAATGATATAATTGAATATGTAAAATGCCTTTTGCGTAACCTTACACCCCTATTTATTATTTAGTAAAACAAAAATATAATTTTATTGAATTTAATTATCATCTTGATTGAGGGGCATTGAAATAGCTATACGGTGACATTCTTAATCTAGGAATCAGTTTATATACTTCTTTCGCCACCTTAAAAAACGCCGCATTCCTTCGTATCTTACATCAAGGCAGATTTAAAACCCTGGCAAAATGAAGACCAAAATCAATTATCTGCTAAATCAATAGAGCCCCCCCCCCCCCCCCCCTTCCCTTCCCCCTTTGCCATATATCTTTTCGAGGACCGGCACACCCCAGATAGCTCCTTTAGCTCAGACGGATGCTAGGCAATTACATATCCTAGACCACAAATATCAGGTGTAGTAAAAAAAATGTTACTTGGACACTATTAGAGGCAGGTTAAATTCTAGCCCACCCTACCCCTGGTTGGAAATTTAATATCATTGTTAAAATTTACGTTTAAAAAAAATTTCTCACTGCCATTTATTACATTTATATTGTAAGATAATAATAAAACTAGTCAAAATCGGTTCATTAGAGCCACTTTGTAATTACAATAATATATATTAAAAATATTTATTTAAAGAATATAAACTGAATATAATGGCTAGAATAAAATACATTTAAAGATTACCTGATTATTCTGAACTGTAAATATAATAAAAATAACAAATTTTGGTTTAAATAGCATTTTACTTTATATGACAATCAATTTTTAAAAAAAAATGACCATTTAACATAACAACTTAATAATTTAAGACAGTAAGACAAGTTGATGCATGAGCTAATTTATGAGAATCACCTACCATCTTAGAAATTTTTCAACTCGTTTACCTTTTTTCTGGTCAAAATCCGATAGCTAGACCTAATCATTAAAAATAAAAATAAAACGCCTAAAACAAGCGAGATTCATAAAAAAAATATGAAAAAAATGTTAGGCCTTAGGATAAAATTTTGTACACCAATAGATGTCCTGAATGTTTTGGGGTAAATATTCTTTATAACCTATATAATTTAATAATAGATCTCAATCAAAATAAAATTTAATTTACATTTATTTAAATATTTTATATTTTTTATCATTGTGCGATGTCGCAAAAGTCACTAAAATTTACCCCCTTTTAATTATTATTGTACAAGCAATGTTTAAGGAATTATTCGAAAAACGAAAAAATATATATTATAATGTTCACTATTTAATTCATAAACCTTTAACATTTTTATTTTATTAATCTTGAGAGAAAAGAGATTCATTACTTTGTGTTTTCATAAAAAAATAAAGAAAAATTTATATTACAAATTTACACTGAACAACAAAAAAAACAACATAAACAATTTTTTGAGGGTTTTGTAGAGAATTTTCTTGCAATAACAATCCCGGGTTTAGTTTTTTTCTAAGGCCTTCAATTTTTTTAAAACCGGGTCCAAAGTTCAGAAACAAATTCAAAAAATTTCTTCTATTAATACTACAAAAAATCTATTGGCATCAGATTCCTTATAAAAAACATATCTAAAAAAGGTTATTACCTAAAATTAGTAGCAATTTACTTTCAAGTTATTTATTATCAAAAAACGGAGTTTATGACAAAAACCATTAAATTTACAAAAATAAAAAAAGAAAAAATTAAATATTTAAAAAAAAATTTAAACCCTTTACGTTAATAATGAATGTTTTCGTTATCTAAATATATTTTTAAACTTTTGTTACTACCCATAGGTTTTATGATATAGAAGCCCAATTGAAAAATCTTAACTTTGACACCGAATAACTAAAAATCTAAAGCCTTGGCTAAAATTCTAATTTCATATTCGTGACCAGCGCCAAAAACTTGACCAAAACCATAGTTGCCATAAATGATGCTAGGATCGTCTAAGTTTTGTTGTCCAGTGTTATTAAAAGAAAAAGTTATTTTTCTATACTTGTTTTTAAATATATTGCTTTCTATAAAAATGTATTAAACATTTGGCACATAATTCTAACTATTTGCATAAAATAAAATCAAAATAGAAATATGGAATTTTTTTTTATTAAACAAAATTTCGATAAAGACTTTATTAATTTAAATATAGATTAAAAAAAAATTATTTTTCGTAATATGCTTAATGCGTTTTAATAAAAAGTTCATAGTTCAGTGCAAACTTTTACTGAAATGCAATAAGCCAAAGCTTAAATTACCATCGATAATAAAATAAACGAACTTTTAAGCATGCGTATTGGAGGAACAACTAAATATCAAATAAAAATAAAGCTTCTAGTAATTCACCGTTCCTGTTAGGTCATATATATCAAATAAAATTTAATTTTGATTTTACACCAATTATATAAATTGGTTTATACAAATTTTTGGTTCTCGTGACCTAATGTACGCAAAATTTGGATTTTAAATTAAATTAGAGTATTATCACATTTTACTAATCCTCGATTATGAAATTCTTAAAGAAGCCAAAAAAATGTAATTTTTAAAATTAATCCGCTGATTTTATTTTTATATAAACATTGTAGAACCTTAAAATTAAAATTTTTTTACCCCGTTCATATATAAAAATTAATAAATTAATACAGGTAGCGTCTAGAAATAAATTAGTTGGACAAAAATAAATTATAAAAAATGGTTCTATCGGCAACAAGAGCACTAGATCTTTACAAAATTGCTATTATTACCCTAAGGTACCGCATCTTTTATATAGTCAAATCATTTCTTAACAAAATTACCAAAAATAGTTATCTCATTCGTCGTTGTCCATTTATTTGAAAAATTATTAGCCCGAATTTTAACATTGACTTATTAAATTAAGCCTAATACATTACAATGGGAAGGGGGGGGGGGGGGGCTGGGTGGAATAATAAAGAATTAGTAGAATATTAAATAAGAAGAAAATAACTGGCTACGACATGTTAATAATATTAAAACATGTTACGGTGATTTACTATCCAAAATCTTATTAACTAAGACACATATATTTTAGTTTGATAAATACCCATAGGCATGGCCGATCCTATAATAATTAAAATAAGAAATATGAAATTTCTTGACTTTACATAAAACAAGGTAGTAGTATTGTAGCTTATATTTTTTATTTTTGAGGACAATTAATGTGAAGCGGCATTTTTTAATATTTATTCTACTAATTTTTCAATTAAATTTATCCTGAAATTCAAATATTTATATAGCTAATTGGCTAGAATATTTAAAATAGGTGAAAATAAATATTATATAAGATTTATTTTGTATAGTATATTTTAATCGAAGAATGCAATATTATAGTTAAAAAATAATGTATAACAGCTAATATCAGGGCTGGGAAAAAAACTAAATGGGCTATTTTTTAACAAGTTTTTGAGTTTTTTTTTTCAAATGCCCACAAACTCGTGGGCATGGCAAAAAAACCCCTTTTCTTGCTTAAAGAAAAAAGGCATGTTCAAAAAAAACCCCTTTTCTTAAAAAAAATTCCTAGGAGCTTTAAGAAAAAATAACCCACCCATCAAAATTTTTTGAAATTATTATTAAAGAAAAAATAAAATGGGTTTTTGGGGCTCTTTTAAAGAGCCACTTTTTGTGGGTTTTTTCCCCTTTTTTTAGTAAGGGCTTTTTTTGAATTCTTATTTTGGCCCTTTATTTTTGCCCCCCTTTCTTTTTTTTAGGGAAAAAAATGAGCCATAGTTTTTTGGCTCATTGTTTTCCCAGCCCTGGCTAATATCTTTAAAAAAAGGTCACAAATGAGTTATAAAATTTCGACATAGAACATAAGGCTTTATGAATATTGCTAAGCGGATTAATATATAAGACATAATTAATGAACGATGGACAATCAGATGTTTTTTACATGTAGTTATAGATGTTTCTAACTTTTTTATTTTTTCAATTATAAATATTCTTGTTTGCCAACATGTCTTAATATTAAATATAATAAAAAAATTGCTTTAAAATAGAAAATAAATGATAATTTACCTGAAAAAGCCGATCCTAAATTATTGGTAAAGAGGTATATTTAAAAAGGTCATTTAAAATGCAATGAGCATTTGTTATTATGTTAAATCTAGTCGGGCATATCTTTAAAATGGCATGCCTAATGATGATCGCGAGCCCTTTATTCTTTCAAATTTAATTAAACGTTCAAAACATAAAAACTAAGGAATTAATACAGGTAGCGTCTAAAAACCAAAATTTGTTGGATAAAAATAATTATTTTAAAATAACCGGCGACTGAGCACCAAATCTCTACAAATTTGCTAGTACTACCCTGAATTACACCATTTTTTATATGGCCGGGTTATTTTTTAACGAAACTACTGAAAATTGTTATCTCATTCGTGTTCCATATCAAAAAATTATTAGCCCGAATTTCAACATTGACTTATTAAATCAAGCCTAATACATTAGAACAAGGGTGGGGGGGGGGGGGGGGGGGGGAAATAGAATCGAATCAGTAGAGTATTAAATAAGAAGAAAATAACTGGCTGCGACATGTTAATAGAATCCAAACTCAATAAAGTTACCGTAATTAACTATCCTAAATCTTACTTACCATATAAATTTAAATTTAATGAATACCGATAGACATAGCCGATCCTACAAAAATTAAAATAAAAAGAAATTTTTAAATTTTACATAAACAATGTTGTAGTATTGCAGCTTATATTTTTTATTTTTAGGAGATAATTTAAAGCGGCATTTTTATATATTCTACTATCTTTTTTAATTAAATTTCAATCTAAATATTTATTAAATATTTTATAAGATTTATTTTGTACATATTTTAATTAGAATTATTAAATATTCAAGAAAGGAGAGTAATTAAGATCAAGAATGCAATATTAACCTAGTCAAAAATAATGTTTGACAGATATGTCTTTGAAAAAAAGGGCCTGAGAGTTATGATTTTTTGACACAGAACTTAAGGCTTCATGAATTTTGATATGCCTGGATGAAGAAATTAAACATAATTGATGAACGATATCAGATGTTTTTTTAATAGATGTAATTAGATGTTTCTTTTCATTAAAATTTTTTCAATTACAAATATTCTTGTGTTTGCCAATATGTCTTATTATTTAATATTATATAGAAATTGCTTTATCATAGAAAAAAAAAGATAATTTACCTGAGAAGGCCGATTCTAAATTATTGGTAAAATTTTATGTTTGAACAGGTCATTTAAAATGCAATTAGCATTTATTATTATGGTTTGGTAAATCTAATCCGGCATATCGCTAAATTGGCAAGCGGGGCCCATTTAAATCTTTCGAATTTATTAATAACAATGAATTCCACTTTTACATCGAGGCAAATAAACAAATCTTATGTAAATCTTGTAAAATTTAAACCACGTTTAATTTCCTTTGTTTCTAGCCTTACATACATTATTCCTAATTGGTTTAAAATATTTTAATAAACTTAAATGCTACATAATGACTTTAAAGGCATTTAAAATCAATTAGTTTCCGCAGTCGAGTTTAAACCGGGCCGTAATACTTTGGACCCCACATATTGTTTATTTTACGTTCGGTCTTAATTTTAGTTTTATAAATTCCTGAACAGGCCCAAATTTACAAATACGGCCCCAAAATTTTATGTTACAAGTTTAATAACGTTTTCTTGAAATTATCAATAAATTACAGAGAGAAGTAATTAATACTCTACATCGTGTAAAAATAAACTCTTTCAGCTTTTAATTATAGTTAAAAAAAAAAGGCAAAATGAAATTTAAAGTCGACCCAGCGCAGTAAATTTTTTTTTTAATTTTGGACGCCCGGTGGCCGGTTTTAACGGCCCAACATAGCCCGGTTTGTTTTTTGGGCTGGCCGGGCCGGGCGGGCTTTCTAGCAATTTGATTTGTAGTTTAATCTAAAAGTGAGCTTATTAATTGATTAAGTATGACACATACATGATTTATTTTATTAAGTTCTAACCTTCTGACATTCCCGATGGTAGACAATAAATATAAACATACGGCTAAATTTTTTATCCCCCAAAAACTTTTTCGTTACAAATTCTGTTATCTTTAAGTAAAAAATTTTAAAAGAACCAACCCAAATTCATATAATTGTATAATAACCTTCTTGTATGGCCGATTCTACATAATTTATACATAGGTAAACAGGTAAAAATGTTTTTAAACAAAATGTCACATATCTAGTCTTAAAGTTGCTTCTTTCGGTTGATATATAATTTTAGATATACTGCTAAGAGCTAGTTGTACGTGCTAACAGTACCTTAGTGCGTTAGGTGTTTGGGTTGATTTTGTTAATATGTTAGTAAAATTAATTATTTTATATATGGGATATTAATAGTGCTAATCTATCTACATTATCTTATACCCCGGCCTATTACATTTTTATATTTAATATATATTTTATACAAGTTTAGGTCTGTGTAGAAAGGAATTATTGTTTGATTTATATTTATTTAATAAACTGTTTGGAGCTTTTCTAGAAGAAATTTTTATAATTGAGCTTATAAAAACCTTATATTTGTTATTTGTGGGCGGGCCCGGACTAATTTAAGTCTAAAATAAGGTTGAATATCAATTTTTTATTTTCTCGGGTATTCGGACCCTAAGCAATAAGCACCCCTCACTAAAACCAGGATAAAAAGGTGGTCCCTAACCAATGTTACAAAACGGCTTTATGTTACCCTAAACCTGCCTTATTTACACAATAAAAACGAAACTAGACATGACCAAAGACAGAAGCTGCGTTACAAAAACTTTTGCTTGGCGCCTTAATCTAACATAGTCGGGCTATATGCCTCTACCTAGATGGAATAAAATAATTAACTTTATTTTATTTTGGCCAATTGATTAATACATGTTGCCTGAACTTTACTCTATGCTTAATAAGTTATCCTAATTGTAATTACCTGGCAGATATAGTTTCACAGGGATTACAATAGAATTTCTGGCTAAGTTGTTTTTTTGCCGTTTAACTAATTTTATTTAGAGTTGCAACTTGTATTTTTACAATAATTTGGTTGTTCATTATTAAATTCAAAGTAAAAGGACTCCAACTTACATTGCAATAATTGCCTAAATCAGTAAGCTCTCGCTCAAAAAATATTTATATTTATTTTGACAAATTTAAATCTCTTTGTTTTTTATATTTTTTGCATCTAATTTTTTTGGTAAATTTATAATTTGTGTTTGGCTAATTTACTTTTTTATTTGCACCAAGACTATTTGAATAACCAGTGCAGATATAGATTTTAATAAAATATATCCCCTTCTGATATTATTATACAAATTGGTAAAATCAAAAAGAATCAAATCCTAGTTTTCCATATTTGGATAAAAAATGAAAGATCAAAAACAAAAGAGGATATACATATCCTAAAAATTTTACCACAAATTGCATATGGAATGGAAATTGCCAAAATTAATAAATTTAATTTAATATTTTAAATCATATTGGTATAGAATTTCTTTTTTTTGTTCGTTATATGAAAATATTTCTTTATAAACAATTGTAAATATACAATATAAAATGGGAAAAATCATAATAGAATCTTCAAATCAAATTATTACACGTAAAAGTTTAAAGTTTATGCTCAACTTTCACTTGCATATATGAAAATATCATACAAAGTATGGTACACATTGTTTACCTTTCGAAGAATGAAAATTATTCAACACTATGAACACCTTTACGCACGAAGTTTTTTCCCAAACTTATGTGAGAGACTAAGCTTTTGCAAGGATGTTTTTTTGTATTTGTAAAATATTTTAATTTTATAATAAATATACAAATTAGTAGAGCCCTAGGGTATTAAGGGGGCATTCCCTATTTTTTTTTAACTATTTGCGCCTTAAGGGCTTGGCTTTTTTAAATCTAGTGTATGAACTTTTTGAATTAAATGGGATTATCGGTGACACCTGGGTTTTTAGACCTAGGCTAAGGAGAATTGGTTTTAATCAGACACAAGCTCTCCTGTAATAATTCATTTTTTTTGTGCATTCTATTCATAATGAGTTTACAACAAATAGCGTAAACTCAACTTTGTATGGACGTAAATATCTACAAAAAACTAGTGTAGCATATTGATCCTTATGAAATGCCATTATATTCATATGTTTTAAGAAAGCTCCGATCAGATTTGCTGAAAAAAACGGCTATAAATAATTAGGAGGCGCCCAAATAGGGAAATAAATTTTGTTTATGGTTAAGAAAATATTAAAACCCCGGGGTGTTTCTTCACTGTATAAATTTAGGCTTTCTAATCCATGTAGGTAGGGCTTGCTAAAACTCTAGTTGGAGTTTATGGAAGGAGTGGGGCGGGAACCCCTATGTTCCGAAGTTTTCCCACATAAAACTCTTGGAGCTCAACACGGGCAGGTTTTTTAGAGCTTTTTTCACGTGAGTTTTTAATATAAATAGGGGGATTTAGCCACCAGAAGGGTACTACTATATGAAAAATTAAACGATAGTTTTTTTAGTTTTAAAAGAAAATTGTGGGAGAAAATTTGTTTGTTAAATATCAATATTTAAACCGTGTCGATTTTTTGGCCTGGAAAATTTTTGTTTGTAACACTATTTATTGATAAATTCAATCAAGTCTGCTGGAATGATGTCATTAAATTCCTAAATGCAAATAATATAATGAATTAATATTATTTTATTTTTTTGGTTCGGGCGGTCGTGTGTTAATAATCTTTATATAAAGTTTCTCATATAGGCCTTATAAAGAAATTTTATTTTGTCATTATTAAGCCTGCTGAGTCGATGTCACCTAAATGTTTATAATTTAAATTAAATAAATTTTTTACAATTTTTATGTTTTTAACTTTTTTTGTTAATAAATTTTGGTAAATTTTGTTAATATAAAGCCTGCTGAGTCAATGTCACCTGTCGCAAATGTCTATAATTTAATATTAAATAAATTTTAATTTTTTTTTGTTCGGGCTGTCATATATGAGTAATTTTTGTAAAAATTTAATTTTAGGCAACCAGTGACATTCCCTAATTGTTGCAAATGTCATCATTTAAACTAAATTTTAAAGGAGAGTAATTAAGATCCTCAAGGAATGCAATATTTAAATTTGTCAAAAAATAATGTATAACAGCTTTATATATCTTTGAAAAAAGGCATTAAGGAGTTATAGAATTTCGACATAAAACATAAAACATAAGGCCTTGTAAATATTGCTAAGCCTGGATGAATAAATAGGAAATAATTGATGAACGATTGACAATCAGATGTTTTTTCAATAGATGTAATTAATCAGATGTTTGCCTTTCAATATTTTTCCATTGTAAATGTTCTTGTGTTTGCCAAGATGCCTTAATATTCAATAAATATAAAAATTGTTTTAACTACATGAAAAAGCCGATCCTAAATTATTGGTAAAAAAAGATGGTATTTTTAAACAGATCATTGAATTAGCATTTGTTGTTAATATGGTAAGTTTGGTCGGGCATATTGCTTAAATGGCAAGCCTACTGTAAGGGGCCCATTCCCTAATCTTTTAAATTTAAAAAAAACTTAATTCATAAATAACTATGAATTTAACTTTGACGACGCAATAAAACAAATCTTTTTGTGTAAATGAAAAATAAAAACTAGGTTAATATACATTGCCTCTAGCTTTTCCTATTCCTAATTAGTTTCAAATATTTTGTAATAAAGTCAAATGCTACTTATTGAATTTAAAAGCACTTAAAAGCAATTAGCCTCCGCAGTGGAAGTCAAATCGGGCAGGAATATTTCGAGGCTCCCCCACAAATTGTTTATTTTACGTCAAGTCCGAATTTTAGTTTTATATATTAGACTCGGACCCGGCCCGAATTCCCAAATACGGCCCTAAAATTTTACATTACAACTTAAAATTGCTTTTATCAATTAAAAACAGAGTGTAGATGTAATACACCACCTCGTGTAAAAATAAACTCATTTATAGCTTTTAATTATAGTTTAAAGGCAAAATGAAATTTAAAGTTGGTCCATCCCAGCCTAATCGAAAATTATTTTTTCTACAATTTAGCCGGCCCGGTTGGCCTGTTCTAAATTCAGGGGTACCCAAGCCCGGTCTGTTTTTTGGGCTGATCGGCTAAGCCGGGCGAACTTTCAGGTCCCCTTTAATCTATTTTAAGCTTATCTGAAAATGAGTTTATGAATTGATTAACTTATGACACATACATAATATTCATTAGCAGTAAAACTACCTGGCATTCCCGATTCTAGGCAAGAAAAATAAATATACGGTTTAGTTTTTATCCTCCAAAAACTTTTTCGTTACAAATTCTGTTAGCTCTAGGTAAAAATTTTGGAAGAAGCAAAATTAATATAATTTTATAATAACCTTCTAGTATGGCCGATTCTACATAATTTATACATAAGTAAATAGGCAAAAATATTTTTACAAAATGTTATATATATGTCAGCGCCCAAACGCAATATTCCGCCGGCGGAATATTGCGTTTAGGCGCTGACATATATATGGATTTTAATAGAATATATTCAGATAAAAAGGAATTCAAATTTTAGTTTTCCGATTCTAGAATGCCAGATCATAATTAAAAAAATACATATCTTAAATATACCACAAATTCCATTTGGAATGGCCATTGCCAGAATCAACATATATAATTTAATATTCTCAATCATATCGGAATAAAAATTCTTTTTTTTGTTCGCTAATATGCTTTCTATTTAATTTTTTTTTGGTTGTAAAATTTAAAATGAAATTTTTTTAACGATTGTAAATATAAAATAAAAAATAAAAAAATCTAAAATCTTCAAATCAAATTATTACACGTATAGAAAAAAGTTGAATGTTTATGCTCAACTATGACTTGCATATTTAAAATTATCATAGGAAACGAGTATCGTATACAATATTTACCTTTCGAAGAACATAATAAACAACAAAGAGAGTATGATGCACAAATATTTTTCCAAACTTATTTAAGATACTTTTAACAGGATGTTTTTTTTTATATTTGTAAAATATTTAATTTATTTTTATAATTATATAAATTAGTAAAGCCATTCTTGGCGCTTTCCTCAATTCTTTTTAACTATTTGCGGTTTACTTGACATTTTTAAATCTAGTGGGTGAATTTGCTGGGTTAAATGAGATTTAACACATGTCGTTGGCCTAGGCTATGAAGAATTTTGGTTTTAATCATACGCAAGCTCTCCATTTAATTGTCATTTTTATCACTTAGCTTGTTTTTGTGCATTCAATTCATAATGCGTTAGAGTAAACTCAACTTTTTAAGGACGTAAATATCTACAAAAAACTAGTAGAGCATATTGATCCTTATGAAATGCCATTCTATTCAAATGTTTTAAGAAAGCTCCGATCAGATTTGCTGAAACGGCTGTAAATAATTAGGAAGCGCCAAATCAAATAGTAAAAAAAATTTTGTTTTTATTAAAGAAAATATTGAAACTCCTGGGTGTTTCTTCACTGTATAAATTTAGGCTTCCTAATTTTCCATGTAGGTAGGGCTTGCTAAGACTCCCGTTGGAGTTTATGGAACGAGTGGGGCGGAAACCCCTATGATCCGGAGTTTTCCTGTTTTTAACTCCTGGAGCTCAACCCGGGCAGGTTTTTTGGAGCTTTTTTCAAAAGTGAGTTATATAAATAGGGGGATTTAGCCACCAGATGTTTTTACTACTATATGGAAAATATAGCGATAGTTTTTTTAGTTTCTAAAAGAAAATGGGAGAAAAATAGTAATTTGTTTATTAAATATCTATTTAAACCTTGTCAATTTTTTGGCCTAGAATATTTATGTAACACTATTTATTAAATTTTTGATCCGGTCTGCTGGAATGATGCCAATAAACTTTCCTAAATGCAATTAATTTAATATTGCATTAATATTATTTTATTTTTTTGGTTCGGGCGGTCGTGTGTTAGTCACCTAAATGTCTACAATTTAAATTAAATAAATTTTTTCAAGTTTTTTTATGTTTCTTTGTTTATTAATATTGGTAAATTTTGTTAATATGAAGCCTGCTGAGTCAATGTCACCTGACTGTCGCAAATGTCTATAATTTAATATTGTATAAATATTTTTGATTATTTTTCGTTCGGGCTGCCATATATGAGTAATATTTGTAAAAAAAAATTTAATTTTAGGCAACTAATGACATTCCCGAATTCTCGCAAATGTTATTATTTAAACTAAATTTTAAAGGAGAGTAAATAAGATCCTCAAAGAATGCTATTAACCTAGTCAAAAAATAATGTAAAACAGCTATATATATCTTTGAAAAAAGGGCATAAATGAATTAGGAAATTTCGACATATAACATAAGGCCTTGTAAATATTGCTAAGCCTGGATGAAAATAAGACATGATTGATGAACGATCGACAATCAGATGTTTTATCAATAGATGTAATTAATCAGATTAGCCTATGCCAATCTTAATATTCAATATAATATAAAAATTGTTTTAACATATAAAAAAAATGATAATTTACCTGTAAAAGCCGATCCTAAATTATTGGCAAAAAAGATGGGATTTTAAAACAGATCATTTAAAAAGCAATTAGCATTTGTTGTTAGTATGGTAAGTCTGGTCGGGCATGTCGTTTGAATGGCAAGCCTACTGTATTGAGCTTATTTCCTAATCTTTCAAAGTTAAAATAAACTTAATTCAATAACAATGAATTTAACTTTTACATCGAGGCAATTAAACAAATCTTTTCGTGTAAACCATGAAAAATAAAAACTAGGTTGAAATTCATATACTTCGCCTCTATCCTTACCTATTCTTAATTAGTTTCAAATATATTTAATTTAGTCAAATGCTACATAATGAATTTATAAAAGCATAGCCTCCGCAGTAGAGTTAAAACCGGGCAGGAATATTTAGGATTAGGCTGCCCCACATATTTTAATTTACGTCAGGTCCGAATTTTAGTTTTATATATTAGGCCCGGACCCGGCCCGAATTTACAAATACAGAAAATTTTAACAAGCTTAAAATTTTTTGCTACAAATTATTATTTAAAAACAGAGTGTAGATGTAATACTCTACCACCTAGTTAATAATAAACTCATTTTTAGCTTTTAATTATAGTTTAAAGGGAAAATGAAATTTAAAGTCTGTCCAGCCCAGCCTCGGAAATTTTTTCTACAATTTGGCCGGCCCGGTCGGCCCGTTCTAAATTTCGGCCAACCCAAGCCTGGTCTGTTTTTTGGGCTGGTCGGCTAAGCCGGGCGGGCCTTTCGGGTTCCCACTTTGATCTCTAATTTTAAGCTTATCTGAAAATGAGCTTGTGAATTGATTAACTTATGACACATACATGATCTTCATTAGCAGTAAAACTACCTGACATTCCCGATTCTAGACAATAAAAATAAATATACGGTTTAGTTTTTATCCTCCAAAAACTTTTTCGTTACAAATTCTGTTAGCTCTAGATAAAAAATTTTAAAAGAACCAACCCAAATTCATATAATTCTATAAAAACCTTCTTGTATGGCCGATTCTAAATAATTTATACATAGGTAAACAGGCAAAAATGTTTTTAAACATAATGTCACATATCTAGTCTTAAAGTTGCTTCTTTAGGTTGATATATAATTTTTTTAAATATACTGCTAAGAGCTAGTTGTACGTGCGAACTGTACCTTAGTGCGTTAGGTATATGGGTTAATTTTGTTAATATGTTAATAAAATTAATTATTTTATATAACGACTTCGGATATTAATATTGCTAATCTAATTACATTATCTTATGCCCCGGCCTATTACATGAAGTTTAGGCCTGTATAGAGGAATTATTGTTTGATTTATATTTATTTCCTAAACTGTTAAAGCTTTTCTAGAAAAAATTCTTATACCTTAAGCTTATAAAAAACTTATTGTTATTTGTGGGCGTATTCCGACCAATTTAAGTAGAAATTTAAAAAATATCATCAATAAAGGAATTTTTATCCCAGTTATTCGAATAAGCAATAAGCACCCCAGACACAAAATGTGGTCTTCACCATTAAAAAATAACTTCACGCTACCATAAACCTGCCTTATTTACACAATTTTTTTATAAAAACCAGAATACATGAAAGACAGAAGCCCAAATCATTTCCACAAAAAAACTTTTGTTTGGCACCAACGTTAATATAGACATTGCATATACCTAGATAGAATAAAAGAATAAAATTTATTTTATTTTCTCCAATTAATGTATGATACCTGAACTTGACTCTCCTTAATTCAGTTGCTTAATTACTATTTTACAAGATACCCTATTTAATTATCTGTCAGTTGTTTTGTGCAGGGATTACAATAGAAATTTAGCTAAGTTCTTTTTGGCCATTTTACTTATGTAGATTTGCAATTTGGTTATTAATATTTGGTTGTTCATTATTAAATTCAAATTGCAATAATTGCGTTCTCAATAATATGTTAAAAAATTTCATTCTCATGTTGCGTATTTTATGTTTTTGCATCTATTTGCTAACTTCATGATATGTGTTTTGCTAATTTACTTTCATTTGTACCAAGATAATTTAAATAACCACCTTTTCTCAGTTTTTCATTATTATTTTATAGCATTAAAAATAAGATATTTGTACTAAGTAGGTTTAATAAATGGCAAAATAAAAACTGTGATATATATATGGATTTTAATAGAATATATTCGGGTATAAAGGAAATCAAATTTTAGTTTTCCGATTCTGGAATGCCAGATCATAATCAAAAAAATACACATCTTAAATATACCACAAATTCCATTTGAAATGGCTATTGCCAGAATCAATATATATAATTTAATATTCTCAATCATATCGGAATAAAACTTCTTTTTTTTGTTCGCTAACATGCTTTCAATTTAATTGGTTGTAAAAATGAAATGAAAATTTTTAAACGATTGTAAATATAAAATAAAAAATGGAAAAATCTAAAATCTTCAAATCAAATTATTACACGTATAAAAAAAAGTTTAAAGTTTATGCTCAACTTTAACTTGCATATATGAAAATATCATAGGAAACAAGTATCGTATACAATTTACCTTTCAAAGAACATAATATATAATTCAACAACAAACAAAGTATGATGCACAAATATTTTTCCAAACTTATTGAAAATAGCTTTTAATGTTTTTTTTGTATTTAAATATTTAATTTTTTTTTACAATTATATAAATTAATATAGCCCTAGGATATTTGCGCTTTCCCCAATTTTTAACTATTTGCGGCTTTTTTAAATCTTGTAAGGGAATTTGCTGGGTTAAATGAGATTCAACACACGTCGGTGGCCTAGGCTATAAAGAATTTTGGTTTTATTCAGACACCAGTTCTCCTGTAATTATTCATTTTTTTCACTTAGCTTGTTTTTTTGCAGTCGTTGTATTCATACTGCGTTAGGGTACACTCAAAATTTTAAGGACGTAAATATCTACAAAAAACTAGTAGAGCATATTGATCCTTATGAAATGGCATTTTATTCAAATGTTTCAAGAAAGCTCCGATCAGATTTGCTGACAAAAACGGCTATAAATAATTAGGAGGCGCCAAGTCAAATAATGAAATATTGTGGAAACTCCGAGGTGTTTCTTCACTGTATAAATATAGACTTCCTAATTCTCCATGTAGGTGGGGCTTGTTCAAACTCCAGTTGGAGTTTATGGAAGGAATGAGACGGGAACCCCTATGCTCTAGAGTTTTCACGTTTCGAACTCCTGGAGCTTTTTCACTAATATCAATTGCTTAATAAGATATGAGATTTGGAAATTAATTTTAAGTATTTTATCATTTGGTATCAATTCGCATGAAAATTAAAAATATGATATATATGAATGATAAAAATGAATTATATAAAACTTTGGATTTTAGAAAATGAATAGTAAAATAAGATTGATTATCATAAAAACAAATTGTATGAGTATGCTGATTTGGAAGAATATATATGAAAAAACTCTGGTTATATATAATAATTAATATTAGTGTAAAAAAATTAAATAAACATGAACAAACGTTATATGCGCATAAAAAAATTTCAACCATGTATTAAAATAGTAAATAATTAACTGATTGTGAGCAGTGTTTTTTATTAATCTAACAATTTTATGCTAGAGGTTGTTTTGATTAAATTATAAAATTCATCAAAAATTAACGCCCCAGTTAATGATTTTTCCTGTCCTAAAAAAACCAAATCTCCTTTACGCAGGTCACTACTTAATAGCTAGAAGTTATTATTCTTAAAGAAAAAAAATGTGGCCTCACAACTTGACGTTGAAGAGCCAATTAACAAACTTATAGGAAAAATGTTAAATAGATTAGAAAACTCATCTTTGTAATCATATAATAATTCAACAAAATCAATAGTAACACATTATTTGTGATTATTAAGTTTCTTTAAAAAAATTTTTTGGCTACGTCAATTTCTTTAGATAATGAATTTTTATCAATGTTACTTATTTTTAAAAGAGGCTCTAATTTATTTTCTAAAATAAAGGTTAATCAAATTTATAAAGGGAATCAAAAGGTTTTAAATAACTATTATCGGTAAAAAATCTATTATCAAAATATAAATAAATCAATAATATTAAAATAAATACTTTTTACTTCATCATTAATATTTAAAATATTTTCAAACTTATGAGTAGAAAATAAATAAAAATCAGAAAAATCTTAAGGTTTAGTTTTTCTCTTATCCATAGATAAATTATTGTCATTTAAAAAAGTATTAATATCAAAACAATTTTTGAACAAATCTTCAATTGTATTTTTATTTCTTAATTGTTTAATTTCTAACAAACAATTGTGTATTAAATCAGAAGTTTTAGAAATATAAATCGTTCTGCATTGAAATTGATCTATATTTATTTTTAATAAATAAAATCTTTTTTTAAATACAAAAAAATAAATAGATGATTATAAATATGGTCAAAAAACCCCGATTCGGCCCTGTGACCTGAAGATATAAAAGTTTTAATTTTTAAAAGAGTCTTAGATATTTTTGTGTAATTTAAAAAAAAACAATGGGCAGGTAGTGACCACACCACCAATGGGGCAACAGCCGCGCTATGGTCCCGCATTCGCTAACTACCTTGATTGCATCATGTTGAAAAAATTTATGAAAGAAAGAAAAATTATCAAAAAAATCTTTCCCTTCACTTAAAATATCAAAACAATCTTTTACAGCAAAATGCAATCGGTGGTTAAAGCAGTGAATATACGGGACATGGCAGCTATTTTGCTTAGAAATACTTGAACACCACCTTTTCCCCGGGCATTAGGTTCGCCCCATCGTAGCATTGTGCGATCAGATTCTTCGGTTCTTTATATTCTAACAAAAGATTGATTACAAGTGAGAAAATTTCTTAGGCATCAGATTTATGAATTGCTTTCACAAATATAAAGCTTTCTGTAAAATCCAATTTTTCTATATATTTCTGTGTTAGTTTGATCTCTCTTGCGAATGAGAAAAGTATTAATGAATAAAAACACTTTTAAAAAAAGTAAATATTTATAAGATAATATTTTTTAGATATTTTTGACGGAGCAATTTTAAATATATTATGTGGAAGAAATAAAATTACTATGTATTTTTTTTGGGGGGGGGGGGGGGCAAATTCAATTTGGGGGGGGGGGCAAAAAAAAAAATAAAATGTTTTTGGGGGGGGGGGGGCAAAATAAATTATTTTGGGGGGGGGGCAATTAAAAACTTTGGGGGGGGGCACTGCCCCCCCCCCCAGAAGGGGTCTAGAATCGTGCCTGATATGAAGCCTGCTGAGTGAATGTCACCTGACTGTGGCAAATGTCTATAATTTAATATTGAATAAATATTTTTTGATTTTTTTTTCGTTCGGGCTGCCATATGTGAGTAATAGCAATAAAAAATTTAATTTTGGGCAATTAGTGACATTCCCGAATTTGTCGCAAATGTCATTATTTAAATTTTAAAAAAACTTTTTCGAGTTTTTTTTGTTTGTAACCTTACTTATTAATAGATTTTACCAAATGTTTATATGCCTGCTGAGTCGATGTTACCTGACTGTCGCAAATGTCTAATTTAATATAGAATAATTTTTTTTGATAATATTAATAAATATTTCGCTATCTCATTTTATTTCTTGGACACTTTAACACTCATACCGTTAAATTACATGATTATTAATTAAGGCATCCTGGATGTTTTATATTTCTTATAAATATGCTATTTTCCAACTATCAATAAGTCTTCGGTTAACAAAAAAATACTGAAAAGTTATTTAAGATTAAATAAGTTTGATGGAAAAAAAAATATCGTATATTTTAAAGTTAACAACGTTTCGGTCAGCTTTTAGGTAGTGCGTTTTTTTATATGATTCGTATGCCGTATCATAATGACCTCAAGTACAGCTTAGTTACCTTTGATCACTGCTTTAATACCGTTCCCTGTAAAAATTTGACCGGGCCTAACGGCATATACACCCCTTCCACAAAAAACTTGCCGAAAAAAAATTACTAACGCATACAGAAAGAATTCTAATTTTTAAAGAAATGCCATCTAGAAAATTTGAAATTTAATTTAGAATTTTTCTATGTGCCTAGGCGGTCTTTTTAATATAAAATTTTATATTAAGCCCTGCAAATCCATTTGCTAAACTTCTTAGAGGCAAAATCTTGAAAGCCAACTTCCAATTTAAAATCGTGTGAAGGAAATTTCTAAAAGTAGGTTTTTATGTTGCTACTAGGTGGAGTGATCTTCTGCCGAATTTTAAAAAGGGCTCAGTACTTCATAGCCATTTTTGTGATTAAACTCTATTCATATTATTAATTGTGGCTTAATAAAATTTTCGAAATATTTATTAGTGAGGCAATAATATATCAGCAGCCGTAGCCGGGTGGGGGGGGGGGGGGGGATTGGTAAAACTTGGTGTGGGTTCTTTTTGACGGAGTCCTTTTATATTTTCTAGTCATTATGGTAAATATAGCCTGACCTGCCCCCTTAAATTCCAACTTTGGCTATTTTCTTAAGTAAATATTAAAATATGGCCAAAAACCTATTAACATGTTGCGACTTTACACAAAAATAATTTATAAACTATTTTTATCTCAAATAATGGGAAGGGAGATTTCTTGGTACATTATGCTCTCACAAATTTAAGTTATACAAATATTTGATACACCAACCTAAGGACGGAATTATTGGTGAAAAATATAAAATTATTTGATGTTTGAATTTTGGAATCTTTTTGTTAACTTCCATTGTTTAAAACTGATTTATAAAAATTAATTTAAGAGAGCGGTAAATGGTTTCCATAACAGGTCTCGTGTCTGAAGTTAACTAAAGCTTTGTGTATTTAGAGACAGTTATGTAAGGCGTTGCTTAAAAGCTAATTATAAATAAACCCTTTAATGGCGTGCTAAATGCAAACAAGACTTTTTAACACGACGAATCGGGTTATAAAAGCTGAAAAGGCTAGCTCATAATATTTTTAGCCTCACTTGTTATCCAATATGCTCTGAATATAAGGACATTTACCTTGATATTTTGTGATAAACTGTTTTTTATTTTAAACATTGCGGCAGGCACAATTCTAGAACCCTTTTGGGGAGGGGGGGGGGGGGGGGCAGTGCCCCCCCCAAAACTTTTTGACCCCCCCAAATTGAATTTGCCCCCCCCCCAAATGCATAGTAATTTTATTTTTGCTCCCCCCCTAAAATTGAATTTGCCCCCCCCCCAAATACATAGTAATTTGATTACTTCCACATAATATAATTAGATTTGCCTCTTCAAAAACATCTTAAAAATATCATTTTAAAGATACTATTTTCAAAGTGTTTTTATTCATTAAACTTCTCATCCGCAAGCGAGATCAAACTAACACATAAATATATATAAAAATTTGAAGCTTTATATTTGTGAAAGCAATTCATAAATATGATACCTAAGAAATTTTCTCACTTGTCATCAGTCTTGTTAGAATATAATCTAGAACCAAAGAACCTGATCGCACAATGCTATGATGGGGCGAACGTAATGCCCGGGGGAAAAGGTGGTGTTCAAGTATTTCTAAGCAAAATAGCTGGACACCATGTCCCATATATTCACTGCTTGAACCACCGATTGCATCTTGTTGTAAAATATTTTCTTGAAATTTTATTAAAAATAATTATAGATCAATTTCAATGCAGAAAGATTTATGCTTCTGAAACTTCTGATTTAATACACCATTGTTTGTTAGAAATTAAACAATTAATAAATAAAAATACATCTGAAGATTTATTCAAAAATTGTTTTGATATTAATACTTTTTTATAAATGACAATAATTTATCTATGGATAAAAGAAAAACTAAACCTAAAGATATTTCTGATTTTTATTTATTTTCTACTCATTTAAATATTTTAAATATTAATGATGAAGTAAAAAGTATTTATTTTAATATTATTAATTTATATATTTCTTTTGATAATAGATTATTTTCCGATAATAGTTATTTAAAATTTTTAGACCCTTTATAAATTTGATTAACCTTTATTTTAGATACAAATAAATTAGAGCCTCTATTAAAAATAAGTAATATTGATAAAAATTCATTATCTAAAGAAATTGACGTAGCCAAAATTTTTTTAATAAGAAATTAATAATTACAAAGAATGTGTTACTAATGGTTTTGTTAAATTTTTATATGATTACAAAGATACGTTTTTTAATCTATTTAACAATTTTCCTATAAGTTTGTTAATTGGCTCTTCAACGTCGAGTTGTGAGGCCACAATTTCTTCTATAAGAAGGATGTAACTTCTAGCTGTTAAGTAGTGACCTGCGTATTTGGTTCTTCTAGGACACGAAAAACCATATACTGGGGTTGAATTTCGATGAATTTTACAATTTAATCAAAACAACCTTTAGCATAAAATTGTTAGATTAATAAAAAACACTGCTTATAATCAGCTAATTATTTACTATTTTAAGACATGGTTGCAATTTTTTTATGCGCATTTAACGTTTATGTTCATGTATTAAATTTTTTACTCTAATATTAATTACTAGTTATATATAACTAGTGTTTTTTCATATATATTCTTCCAAATTAGCATACTTATACAATTTGTTTTCATGATAATCAATCTTATTTTACTATTCATTTTTCTAAAATCCAAAGTTTTATGTAATTCATTTTTATCATTCATATATATCATATTTTTAATTTTCGCATTGATACCAAATGATAAAATTATACTTAAAATTAATTTCATTTCATATCTTTTTAAGCAATTGATATTAGTGAAAACTTAATTTTAACTCACATATCCAGATTATAAATGCAATCATTTTTTTTATTTTATAAATATAATAAATTACTATTAATTTGTTGAAAAATTTTGAACATGGATTCTATTGTTGTACATGTATATTTTTAGCCGTGACCGAAGGTCACGGCCAATTTTGCCGCCGAAGGCGGCAAAAAATTTTTTTTCTGCGCCCCCCCTCCCACAAGTTTATTTTGCCCCCGCCCCCCCCTTCCCCCAAATGGAAAAGCTAGAATTGGGCCTGCATTACGGTTAAAAATTTTATTTCATTTATTGCAAAGACAAATTTAGGACTGGCTATAATAAATTTTTTTGACCAAGATTTATAAAAATTTTGTAGCTTGTAATAAAAAATTTGGGGCCGCATTTTAATTGTGGCCGGGCCAGCTAGGTCCTATAATTAAACAACGAACTCTCGGCGCCTGGGTTATGAATGATTACGTGCTAATGATTATGTCTTTTTTTATTTTGCCAAAAAATGAACATAAAAATACATGAATTATGGTTATTTAAAGGCATTGCATTACCTCGGCGCAAGTTAAAACGCATTTGATTAATTTTTAAACGCATTGTTCTATTTATAAAAAAATTAAATCATTAACAGGTCTATTGTCATATTTAACTCAGTTTAGATTTTTATTACCTGGTTTATAAGGCAATGATATTGACGTTATTAAATAATTTTTTTAATTTAATGTAATTTTTTATAAAAGTATATACTAAACTTAAATAATTTTGATAACAAGAAATTTATTAATTGGTTTATCTCTTCTAGCTGCGACAAGTTGCCAATTCTTAAAATGGCACATTATATATATCCTTGTTTTATTTTAAAACATCTAAAAAAATTATATATGAAATTGTCCTTTCTGTAATTAACCTATTTTAATAAATAGAAGATAAAAATACACATTAAAATTTGTAAAGTATACAAATATTATCATTTCGTTTATCCCTTTAAATCTTTTCTATTTAAAAGATGTGAGAGTTAACAGTTTTTTAAACATTTATAAAGAAATTAATGTGAAACCAAATTTAGTATGAAAATTTTAGGATACACAAAGTTTTTTTATGTTACACAGGGACCATGAATCAATGCTTGATCGCCGCGATTTATGACACCTGTTGGTAATTAGTATAGGTGGCCCTTTATTATTATTTTAATGTTGTGGCCTTTTATTACTATTTAAATGTTGTGGCCTTTTGTTACTAATTTAAATGTTTAAAAGGTTTACTTTAATATTATAAATTGTACTTAGCTGGCGACTATATATAGTTGTCCTTTTGGATGCACTAAAAACATATAAACTAGAATTGAATTGTATTTTATATATAATAAATATTTATATCCAAATCTCAACCTATTTGTTAATATGGTACCGATGACCACGATTCAACTTGGGTGTACCAGAGCTAATATATTAAATCTCAGTCCCGAGTGGCGAGATTAATATTGATTATGATAACAATTATGAAATATTCGAGGAACCTTATTATAATTTTGAGAATAATAATCAAATATTATATTCGAATGACTTTGCTGCAAATCAATAGAATTTCCAAAGGTATAATTATTATGATGACTTCGCTGACGAAAAAACATATGATGAATATCAAGAATTTAGCGATTGTAACGATTTTGATGAAAATCGTCAAGAACTCAGCAATCGAAAATGTAGCATTTTCGATCCTCAACCAATCTATTCAAATAGAATTTGGAAGTAAGATGCATGAAAATACGTTATCTTAATGAAAGTGATGAGCCATCTAATAATAATAATAATAATAATAATAAATTTTAATCGATAGTAATTGTTAATGGATCAAATGGCAGGCGAATTACCAAAGAATACGATATTGGGGACGACGGGCTGTTAATCGATGAAAATAACGTTAAAGATCATCCCAATTCAAACGAAAAGGAGGAACCATAGCCGGAACCTGATATTAGTAATGAGCTGTACGTGTGGACCCACACAAATCATGGACAAAACGCAAGACGCGAGGACGATCGGTACTCTAAACGTTGCGATGATGCAACAAGTCATGAAGAAGGAAATGGATGATCACTTGATAGACTTGGACGAGCAAGAATACAATAGTGCCCCGTGGTACTTAATTTTTGGCAGCGACAAGTGACGATGATTACGAAGATAATAAATTGCTTTCAATTAGTGACCAGAAACGCATTTGATTGGTGTCGGCATTACACACAAAATTTAAAATTATATTTTTGAATAAAGCAGGCCTACACATTAAGATAATAAATGGCGGTTTTATTGGTAAAGAGGAGAAAAACCATGAGTGGAGTAAAAACTAAAGAAAGGTCTTAATTATGGCCAAAATTTATATACATGCCATATGATAGGGGAAAATTTTAAACTTGCCTCACTGATCGGTGAGCAAGGAGAAGAACGGCTGCCTACACAAGGTCGCGAGTTCAACTCCTTGGCTACCATGGTTGGTGATTAGTAGGTGACCTTTAATTATTAATTAATGTTGTGGCCTTTTATAATAGTTTAAATGTTGTGACCTTTTGTTACTAATTTAAATGTTTAATTTAAGGTTTACTTTAATATTATAAATTGTACTTTAGCTATGTTGAATATTATTTGTTATAATAGTTGGCATTGGCGACTATATATACTCGTCCATTTGGATACACTAAAAAGGTTTATATAATAGAATTGAATTGTAATTTATATACAATAAATAATTATCCAAATCTCAACCTATTTAATAACATCCAATTGACATAAAAGGTCTTATCTTATTTGTTTTATCCGTGTTTTAAAAATTCTTCCGAACTTAGCTATTTTCTTAGATAAAAATAACAAAAAATATTCAAATTTGGTTAAATGTTGTTGTTGTTGCCCCAGAATTATTGTATCCAACGTAGGGGAAGAAAATAAATACTATTTGTATTCCATTTAGAATATTGGTATCATTATAGTCAAATTTGGCCAAATCAGATTTTGCGACCTCGAATATATTTTAAGAAAAAAAATCACCTCTAAATTTATCTTGAATCATAAAAAATTTAAATATATCAAGCAAGCTCTTACACAAAATTTAGATTAAGGCACATTTCATCAGTTAAATAAAAATTTTATTTAAAGTTTGAATTTTAGTTGTTTATTTATATAATTAAGTGTCTCAATATTTTTTCGTTTTTGAATATTTTTTTTCATATTTTCAATATAAATGTTATTAGCTAGCTTTGTTTTGTTGCAAACATGTTAAGCCATGTTGAGCCTGGTTAGGATAACCGCCAACAAAATTTTAAGCCGTTTATTTTCTTGAGGAGAGGCTAGGCCTAAAAGTCTAATTTGCCAGCGTTTTAAATCTCATTTAGCTCTTCAGGGTAGAGTTAAAAGCGGCTAATTTCTTAATTGGGAAAAAGGTCTGAAGAAAATTCCTTTACGACAGATTTTTTTGTCAATTATCGAGTTATAGCCCAGAGTGTATCCATTAAACGAAAATAAAAGGCATCATAGTTTAGTATGTCGGCGCATAACCCTATTCCAATCAAGAACCAATCATCAAGGCCCAAGTCCCACTGGTATCGTAGAATCAAGCGACCAGCGGTAAATACGATAAATTCCATTTGAATGATTAAAATTAGGAATAATATGAGTTTGCATCTTTCAAATTTAGGTTCACGTGGGTACCCCGTCACGTGACGATCGATATTTTGCTGTCCGAGACTTAATATATCGAGGCTAAAAGTATGTTTTTGATTCGGTAGTTCGTCAAATTTAACGGGAAATTTTTGTACCAAATTTGATTTTGCCTCGAGTATTCCCATGCATACGACATACCTATAGACCGAAATAAGAGTCATTACTGCAAGGGGTATACTTAATCCCCAAAAAGTTCAATATGTTGCGAGCTGTAATGTTTTTTACAATATATAAAGATGGTGTATAAGCTACTAGGAAAATGGTTTTATGCTTCCTTAAATGGACCAGTTCGGCATACGTTATATTAGATAGGTAAAGAATGCAAGCTTCTTCATACCTGTAAAACAAATCGTATGTTGTCGCATTAGTATAAATTTTTTTACCAAAATTAACCTCCCGGGAACTGCAACTATAATTATCGAACTTCATTTTTTGCAGTGGTGTGATAGGTCTGGTGTATAATGTTAACCTGTTATGAAAAGAGCAATACAAAGGATACATGCTTATGGCAGATCCTAGGGACAAAGCTACGCAAACAATCCTGCCCAGCTTTGTTGGTGTCATATATTTTTGATAGCTTAATGGGTAGCGAACTCCGTAAAATCGATCAATTACTAACATTGCTCGAAGGAAATAGCTGGCCTTGAAATTGATGTGATCTAACGAGATCAGTACGGCGCATAGGATGTCTTCGGCCTGATTGCAGGTATACTTGGTGGCATAGGCAAAACAGAGTGAAGCAAAACGGAACCAAACGCATATATCTATAAGACTTTTCCAATTGAGCAAACTTTTATCATTTGCGCACCATTTGTGTAAAGGCCAACGCATGACGGGAAATTTAAACAACATACTCGAAGTCGGGCTAACTCTTTCTTCAAGATTTAGGGATATTGTCCTCTCTTTGCGCTTCCACTTTAAAGCCTTATCAACAATGGTCCACATTAAGGCAACGAATAGAATGGTTATACAAACTACCATCAGCCTCTTGATTTTTATCTGATATTTAATTTTCGCTAATATCTAACTACTAATCTATCGATTATATTTATTTTACCTATCTCAACCAACTATAGGGGTTAACGTGTTCTTTTATAATATATGCTCAAAGTCATAAATATTAAAACCGTTATTTTCATTAATATAATGACTAAGTGTAAATTTGCTAGAAAACATTGATAATAATCCAATTGATCCTTTTTGCAACGCTAATTGTTACGATAAATTTTATTATCATCTCTTCCATTACTATATTATTAACTCAAATAGATATAAATTAAAATGAAGGTGCAATATTTTGCGACTTAGCTTAGGGCACGTGCAAAGTGAGTTTTTATTTTCGTAAAATTTTGAAAATTCTGAAAACTTTGAAAATTTATTTTTTTTCAAAATTTTTTCAAAAATTTTTTATTTCATAAAAAGCATTTTATATGCATATATTAAATTTGGCAACTTTTTGAAAATTTGAGTTCTATTACAAAATAAATTTTTTCAAAATTTTGAAAAATTCACGAAAAAAAACTCACTTTGCACGTGCCCTTAAAAAAAATTATTTAAATGTTAAGTATATTGGTAATTCTTTGACGATAGGAAGTTAGTTTAATTTGCCCACTTCTACTTTAGCGCTATAAAACATAATTTCATTGCGTTTTCTAATTCACAAATATAAAATAGGCCATATTTTAACTTACTCTGCCTATTTAAATGGGTTTGAATTTTTTCCATGTAGAAAATAATCCTATTTTACAATTGTCGAATAAAATATTTTCCTTATTAAATTAGTATTATAACTTAGCTAACCCTAACTCATTTATATAACAGGTTTAGAGAAATCTATCCAACTTACCTATTGAAATATAATGCATTATCAACTAATCTATTAGAAAAAATCCTAGAGGATTACAACTCTAAAACAGATGCCTTTAATAGCCTGTATTGATGCAACAAATTTAAATAGTTTATAGCCATATAATTATACAGGTCAACAAAATTCAGTCGTCATTGGTGTGCGAGGTTCATGAATTTGACAGAATAAGATCTACATAATAGCATTATAAATATTTTTTCCGTTTTCCCATAAACATCAGATGTACCATTAAATAAAATGGCCTGCAAAATTATTTTACGACCTCAAGGATGTATTAAGAAATAACAATTTTCATATTGAAATTAACTGTGACTTTTATCATCTGAAATAAAGAATAAAATTAAGCATATCAAGCTCGTATGTCAATATGTAGGTAATAATGAATATTGCATCCAAACCTAAAAAACTCTTTTATATATAAAAACAGTGATACTTTTTTTGATCAGAAATACAAATAACCCGTCAGTTTTAGAGTTTTCAAACCATTAAAGTGTATAGTGACTTGGACAGAATAATCTTCATATTAAATTTATAAACTTTAATATAAAACCTAATTGATGATTACATTTAAACAATCATTATATTTACTTTCGCACAAACCAAAACGTTATGTTTGTAATTTTATTTAGGATAAGGTAGTATTTAATCGACATAGAATTTTAAAATAAATTATTTTAGTTTTATTTATATCCTGTTTCTTAATAAAGAGCATTGGCGTAGGAGAGGGGGGTTTTAGGGATGAACCCCCCCCCCCCCCCAAGCATGCCATATCCCCACCCAAATTGAAATCAGTGCATATCCTCAAATAATAGTATCATTAATATAAAAATTTATTGCATATAATATATCAATAATATAATTTTCTTAATACCATATATGTTTGTTTATATAAACATTATTTATAAAAGTCCTTAATGATTACTCAAATTTTAAAAAGCAAAATTAAGTAACAATCATAAGAATTAGTATTTCAAACTAAAACACTATGGCAGGTCGTGCCCGCACTATGCCGCCGAAGGCGGCAAAAATTTTTTTTTCAACCCCCCTTCCTCCCACAAGCTTTACAACTTGCTACGCCCTTGATAAAGAGAATATAGGCATATAGATTTGGGCATTGACACAAAATTTTGTATAACTAATTGTTTATCTAAATATTTATTTAACAAAAATTTATTACCAATATGATATGATCAAAATAGTAATGGTATTATATTTGTTTTTTTACATTTTTTCATCACGTTTTTTGAGATTTTTTTAAAAAAAAAAGTATTTATTAATATTCATGCAAATTATAAATAAAATAGTTTGTAAATACAATTAGTAAAATTTAATAAGATAAATTAAGCTGCATTTAGGAATAAAATTTGAGTTCGTTTTTTGATATAAAATTAGCTGTTTTTTAGCAAATTTTGGTTTTCTGTTGTTAAAGCGTCATTTTCAAATAAAAAATGCTGGGGCTTTTATATGTTATTAAGAGATATTTTATCTATAAAATGCATTTTAAAAGGTTGGTTGGTTAACCAGCCGATTTTATATATTAAATCACATTTTTATCGGTTTTATGAGTCATTTTTAAATTTAATATAAATCATGTAAATTGACTATTGTTGTCCACCTTAATTGTAGCTATATCTTACTTCTTGATTACAATCACAATATAACAAATTCATATAATCTAACATTGTGCAAAGTACATTTGTTCCAAATTTAAGGCAAAAAATTCTTTTGAAATTTTTAATAATGCAGGTCCCAAACTTTTGAATTCATATGTTAATATTATTAAGGGCTATATTTAAAAAAAAATTTTAGGAAAATAGAAATTTTTTTTTGATTTATTTACTTAACTTGACATTAGCTTTTTAGTAACTTACCAAAAATTTGTTAAAAATATTAAATCTGAAATCCAATTTTGCGATATTTTAGTAAATAAAAAATTAGATAAGATTGCATAACCTCAAATTTGCTCTTATCTTGGTCAAAAAATCAATACCGGTCTAACTTAAGTTTTTATCAGCACCCATGGACCCAGTTTTAGCTAAATCTAAGACTTAGAGAGTATATTTTGATTTTTGATGATGAATTGACCATATATATTATTAACATTAAATGACATTATAAAATTATTAAATTTCAGTAGCCAGCTAAACACTTCGATTTATAGATTCAACGTTTGCATGTCAAAAACTTTGGTCACTGTGAAAAAAACCCATTTTATTTCTCATAAATTGTAAATAATTTATGGAATGACCAATGAATTAAACACAAGAGGTTTATTTTACAACATTTATTAATTAAATCATTTTAAATAGTCAAGGATTGGGCTTTGTTTACAAAGAACGAGAATTAATTATTTTAAATAGTGTCGTTTAAAATATTCCAAACTTGAACTTTGACCAGGTTAAATTCGCAAGTTTACTCTAAATTAATCTTTCGTTAGTGACTAAACGTACATAAAATATAGTTAACATTATAATACATATTTAGCTTATATGGAGTTTTGATATAAAGGCAATAGGGCATATGTACTAACTAATAATAAATAATATTAGGCTCAACATTTTCGTTTATTTTTTGAGAATTTTACACAAATTTTTAAGCAATAGGAATTACTTCCTCCATTACCGAAATTTGATTGTTGGCAAACAATTAATTTTACAATTAACTTAAAATTCTTAACTAATTGTTGTTTTTTTTGGTTTCACAAAATTTTAAATTAATTTGAATTAAATGCCATTTGAACCAAACAAAATACTTTAATATTCTAGTACTGGCATACGGGCAGGAAAATGCAGCTTGGGTGGCCATATTTATTATGCAATCTGGCAAGATTGTCTGATATTTTTATTATTTCGAATTTTATGCAGCAAAGTTGTTTAATTAAAGGACATTAAAAATTACCTTGTTTTGAAGCCTGTGATTTTGCTATATAATATAAAAATAATTTTCACTATACCTTTGTGTTTTAATTAGATATAAATTTGTATTTCCTTGTCCTCTATTCACCCATTAATTGCAGATTCTAGCAATGCCCATGCCGTCAAGCAAAACTAATTTAGTCTCAATCAGCCTTATATTAACACGTCATTTGTAATTTGCAAAGCTGGTTTATCAAACGGGAAAAAATTATTAATAGTGAAAATGGTAAAAAATTCAGGATAATATAGTTTTTGAGGCAAATATATACAAATGACTTTTTTTAAACCACCCCCCCCCCCCCCAATCCTGCTAATGACATAAAGTGGGTACTCACGAATTGGTGGCAAAAAAATATTTAACAAAAAGCGTAAATAACTTTAAAAAATTACATTTAGGTGGCAATAGTGGTCCTAAATATGCAAAAGTAATATGCAAAAATAATATGGTAGTTTTAAATGTGTCCCAAACCGGCAATTTACTATCTAAAACAACTTCTTTAGCTTCTTTTATTCAAAACTAATTCTAATGAATACTTAAAAATCAGATTTACTAATTAATTATAAAAATGATTTGATTAACACAAATTATTAGTCCATAATTGACCACACGCTAGCACTTTGTATCCATTTGCACCCCAGCTAATTTTAAATTATGAATACAAAAATATAATATATAATTATAGCAATTAAAATTTGGTTTACTACTAACAAAATTTGTTAAAATTATAAGTTCAGATGTTTTCTACATGTTAAATAAAATCAATGTACATTGAAATATAACTTATACTAATTTATAATCAAAAACGTAAATTCTTTAGAATAATAAAAAACAATTCATATCTTTAAAAGTCTTAAAGGTTTTAAATTGGTCCGTAGGGAACCGTAGCCTTTGTGTTACAAATCTATCACCCCAGCTTTCACGGGTTAAACAATAATATTTCTCCCCTTAACCCTTTATTGTTTTATGATAACACGAGGACCTTTATAGATATCCCAATTGTGTTTCTTTGTGTTTCTTTAATTTATTTTTTCACAAACTTTTATTTCAAAAAATATTTGCTTTAATAATTGGGACTGTACAAAAAAATATTTTAAAGTTTTTTAAACAAAAATAAGTATTTTGAATGTAAAAATTTTAATTTAAAAAAAAATTTGATTATCAATTTGTTGTTATTGGCATATAAAATTAAATGCTTGATTATATGATATTTTTTATCAATAATTTGCAACACGTAACTATGTGCCTAGGAAAAAATTTTATTTTACCTAAAAACAATTAAAATAAAAATTTATTATTTTTTTTAGCTAATGTTTCATTTATTTTTTTTATTTTAAAATTAAAAGGCATATGAATCTCAATAATATTTAAAATCTATACTCTTTAAATTTCCTGTAAATTTTTAAAAGAACTAAAGTTAAAATTATAATTAAAAATAAGTCATAGTGGTTAAATAATTTAGTGCTTTATATTTTAAATAACATTCACGGCCTCTTGCATAATTTATATGTAAAAAACTTTTAAAGTTGATGTCTCATATAAATTATAGAAATTGATATTAATAAACAAAAAGGTTTTGTTGAAAACAATTATAAAAAATTACAAAACTTATGTAATAAATCTGATACTTTCAATACTTTTTTGCCTTAAGCTTAAAACCATATATACTTATTTTTTATAGCGCATTCAGAGTATTTTGAAAAAGAAATTTATTATTTTTTTGATTTCACAGACGCCAATCTTAATTATTATTAGAAATACTCTTCACAGGTCAACAAGAGTTATGAGTTAACTACAGAGATCAAACCTGCCCTCTTAGGAAATATCAAATCCTTTTAGCGTTTTTCCTAATCAAACTTGGTTAGTCAGTTATAAACATTGAAAATTTAATAATAAAGGTTAAAAAACAAAAAAGATTTAAAAACAAAAATAAATTGAAATTTTATTTTTACATATTTACAATAGTGTTAAATTTAAACAACCAATAATATTTTCTTTAAAAACCGATAATATATCGTGTCGTATTTAAGTTTGGACGCGAAATATTTTGTATTATCTAAATGCCGATGTTATAGCTTGATATATTAATAAAAAAAATTTTCCATTATTGGTGATTAAAAATATAAGTTACAAGGAATTTTAATATGCAAAAAAAAATTTTATATTTTTTTCTATTTAGGGCATATTTAGATCAGTCAATTTGGTCAAAAAAGGCCAATTTTCGTTATAGACGAATTGAAGGAGCCAAAGAAGGAAATAAAAAAAAACAAAAAACATATATGAGATTAGGCCATCATGGATGCATTCTTTTATGTTTTCATATTAATCGTTTCTGTCATAAATATTAGTTGACCTGTGTAATGAAAGTTAAAAAATTGTTTTATTAAATTTGTAGAAATAAAACTTTTAAAAATGTACTCTGAACGCGCTAGAAAACAAAAAAAAACAGATCCAGTAAAAAAAAAGGGGGCTTTTTTCAGCTGCTTTGTCTGAAAGAACAAGTATTACTTGTAAAATCGAAGTGAATTGCGATGTGCTGAGGTGTAGTAATATCTAAAATAAATAGCATTGTTAAGAATAACAGTTTTAACCTATTTACCATATGCGGTCAATCTTAAAAAAGACCAGATTTGGGACGTTTCACATAATTTCATAAATTTGATAGATCTTTATGAAAAATATAGATGAGTAAAGCCATTACATGTCGGAAGAATATCTTTAGAGCTATAATATGGATTTTTTTTTATATTTTCTAGCCTGCCAAATCCGTTTGAATTTCAGCCTGCCCCGATTTGAAAGTGTTTAGTCCATATAAATAATATAGGCTTCTTTATCGCTTGGTTTATTTAGTCAAACAATTTCGAATTAATAGCCCTCAAGGGTTATTTTATTAATAAATTCTCGGGACAGAATAATATTAAATAAATGGGAGACGGTAAAACTCAACAGCTAATATTCGGTATGGCTACTAAGATTAAAGTTGTAACCAAAATGTCAACCCAATCTCGTGGTAAACGAGATCGAAAAAAGCAACACAAGCCGGAATTTTTTAATTCTTCTATCTTATTGTTTGAACTATTGTTTAAGAAAAAAATATGAAGATTTTTTAATCACGACAGGGTATTACCTCAACATACTATTTTATTAAAACCTTAAATATAAATTTACGGGCCGTTATGTGGATTCGGGCCCTGCTTATAATAAAATCCCAAATTCTGGTCCGAGGAGAACTGCAGGTTACGAGTAGGGCCTACGCGCAAAATTATGTCGGGCACGGCCAATTTAACTCTTACTTAATTGTTTACTTAATTGGTATAAATATTGCAGATTTTTTAAATCTACGCCATGTCTACGACAAAAGATGTAATTCACATGCAAAATATTATTTATAAACACATACATATCATCTCGTATGGATATCTATATGAATTACCCCCCGGAGGCAATTTATGAAGAGCACTTAAAGGCATAGACCTCGAGCCATATTAAATGACCATCAAAAATTAAGTATTAGAATTATGGTTAGAAAAAGGTGTCTTTGCCATAGTTAGATAGCGTCAAAACACCTTTTATTTGTTGTGAGTTTTGACAAACCATTATTTTCAATTTTACGAAAAGCCCAAATATTACAAGACATTGCGTAATGCAATGATTTTTTAAATAAAAATGAAATGAATTCTGCAAAAAAAATTAATTATATATTTCTTTTTTAAATTAAAGGGTGTTTTAGCTTAGGTAATATTTTAAATGTTGTTTCTGAATAACAAAACAGGTTAACAAAAAGAATAATTAGAAGTACCTTCCACTAAACTTTGAGTAGCTATATATGATCGGATTCATAGTTAAACAACTTTAAGCTATATTATAATATTTGGACATAAACTCATAAGGATAGCAAAATTATTTCCATATTTTTTTTGATCTAAATATGATTTGTGACTGATATAGCAGAAAATAAAAAATTGTATATAATATTTCTAAGCTATTATAGAAAAAATATTATGAATTGAGAAATTTGACCCAAGATATTAAAATTAAAATACATATAAATTTTTAAATATGAATTTTAAATTCATTCTTATATATTAACACAAATTATATAGAATAGATTTAAAAATAATGTAATTGGTTCTGAAGAAACTTAAATATTGCATAATTAATTAAAAAGTGAAATTAAAACGACCTTGAGCGCATGTAAACTTTGCTGTGTACTACACTTAAGCAGCACCGAGCCTGGTTAGTAGTTGGATGTGTACGCCAACAAACTCCAAAACCGTCCATTATTCTGAGAGCCTAGCAAGCTATGTCACCGGTGATTGTTAAATATCATTAAATATCAGTTGTAGCGTAAAAAGTGGCGAAGCCCTAACGGATAAACCTGTCGAGGGAAAATTTCTAGAAAAACTCCTATACCACAGGTTTTTTTTTCATGTTTAGCAAGTTTGTTTAAAAATGTATTTTTAATTTTAACAAATTCAACCCCCTGCATTAAAGAAGCTATATAGTTCCATATTAATAAATAACTTACTTGTCGTCTTTTTAACTAAATATATATGTATCTCACAATAATAAACATTTGAATGCGATTATCTAAATATATTTGCAATTCAACATGTTTATTTAATCTTTATATGCTAGCGGCAATAAATAAATAAAAATTATTAATACAATTTGCCCGCTTGTGATAACCTAACACTGGTTATTTTAGCTTTAATCCATTGTTTTTAAATACACTTTTAAGTAATGGGCACAGCCATTGGTAGACTTGCTTGGTAGTGTTTAAATTTATTTTAGAAAACACATTAATTTTATTTGACATTTCAAAAATACAATAAAAAAGATTACCTAAAAGGTTTAAGGATGTGAATTAAGTAACAACTGTATTACGACATAATAATTACTATTATATATATATTATTTTTCTTGAACTTTTTGCCTTATTGTGGCAGTAAGTTCTAAAAGGTTCTTTTTTCCCTTTATCCTGCCTAGAGAATCTAGTTCTTTTAAATTGTTTCCTCTAATACCGGCTCTAATTTTCTAAGTTTTTCAAGGATAGCTACAATTACTTAAGTAATAATTTTTAAATTAAATTATTGTCCTCTATATAATTGACTCTGTTGAATTAATATGGAAATTTAACCGAAGCATATTTGATTAAAAAATATATTACAATTTTTCTTGATATATTAAAATATATAGATTACATTTGTAAAACATTACCTTTTATACTCCGCATTTCTGTATATAAAATAAGCAAACATAATTGCATTCATTTTGTTAACCAGGGCTAATTGTCAGTGGGCACATTTAAGATTTTTAAATTTTATAATTATCAAGCAACGTAAAATAATAATTTTATTACAGTAAAGCAAAAATTTTGATAGTTGCACATGTTGTCATATTTTACTAAACTAAGTTAAATTGATACTTTATTCCTTATAACACAGGTCATTTTTGAGAGATATGAAATAACAACAAAGATATTACCTCATTTTAGGGAATATCAAATCTATTTACCGTTATTCCTAATCAAACTTAGTTAGTCAGTTATAAACATTAAAAATTTTAGAAAAAAAGGTCAAAAAACAAAAAAGATTCAAAAACAAAAATACATTAAAATTATATTTTTGCATATTCACAATAGTTAAACTGTTAAATTAAAACTTCAAATAATATTTTCGTATCAAAACAAATAATATTACATGTCCTATATAAGTTTGGACGCAAAATATTTTATATTATCTAAATGCCGATGTAAGAGCTTGATATATGAATAAAATTTTTTTTTCATTATTTGTGATTTAAAATATAAGTTACAAAAGATTTTTATATACAAAGAAAATTTTTAAATTTTTTCTTTTTAGGGCATACTGTCAATTCGGTCAAAAAGGCCATTTTTTGTTATAGACGGATCTAAAGAGCCAAAGACGGAAGAAACTAATAACAACGAAAAATATATATGAGATTAGACCATTATGGGGATGCATTTTTTTATGTTTTCATAAAATTCACGTTTCTGACATTGATATTTGTTGATCTGTGTAATCATTGATTGTAATATTCCCTGTACACGAATTTATTACTATTTTAAGAACAAAAGAAAATTTGTTCCTGATTATTAAAAAAACTAAAGTTGTCAGAAAAAAATATAATTAAAAATGCTACAAATGACTATAGCCAACTAAATATTAATTTACATAAGTTGATTAAAAGCTATTGAATAATAGTAATTTCATCTTTGTAGAGGGTAAGACGACGAGAATATGGAATCCAAAAACAAATTTTAATTGACAACAAAATTTTGACATTAAGTGTGTCAGCACTAAGACAGTTTAAAATCAATTATTAAAATTATCATATTTTATTTAGTAACTGATTTGTTATAAAAAAAATTATTTTTTGTCTAGCATTAAGAAAGTATTTTGAGAATAAGTTTAAAACACAGATTATTAAACATGGTTAAGTAATTTACTTTCGGAAGTAGATGATAAGACACCTAAAATTTTCCACAATAGAAATATAACATTTACATTTAATTATTATTTATTTGAATTCCAGGCTAAAATTATTAAATGGGTTGGACTGGATATTGGGGAAAAACTGAATACCTTAACAAGCCTATTGTGGTGTAAAACATTCAAATACCAAATTGTGATACCAAAAAAAACGGCCAAATCCTTAATACCAAAAAAGGCTTCCTCAATGTCTTCAAAAAGCTATTTGGATTTTTTATTCCACGTATTACGTTTCCTATATATACCCCCTTGGATTTAAAAAAAATATCATGAAATGTACTTTTATCTCTAAAAAGAAACCCAAATTGAAAATTAATAATTGGTGAGAATTCGTAGAACTGTGTACCTTATTGAGGTCGCTAAAATTAACTTTAAAGACGCATTCTAACTATGTTAAAGTATAGGACCAAAAAAAAATATATATTTTAAAAATAATCGTAAATAAAATGTTTTTTAGTAGAATCAAGATTATATTATTTACCTGAGGGCTCAATGTGAAACACTAATATTCCAAAAATAATTGCAACCGTGGATAAGAAAAATCCCATTTTCATCTTTTAAATACAAATTAATAATTGTTTTTAAAATTTAACCCAAATTTGGAAAAAAAAATTAATTTATAACTCTAGATACAAGCGCAAACAAATAGAAAAACAAATAGATAAGGTAAATATTTTTGAATTTATATTACCAAAATTTGATCGCCGGAAAACAGGTTATTTATCAGTTGGTTATGCGAAAACATATTCACCCGGAAAGATGTTATTTTGGAATTTACCAGATATAAAACGTCGATAACCTCAATCTTGTGGCCAATATACTTATGGAAATTTGCCACCTAGGCCCTTTTCAACATAAAAAATTTTAAATTATAAATAACTGTGCATCAGTATACTGTTTGGGTGATGAAAGCTGATTGTAACAGCAATCAAATTAGATCAGATAGCATATAAAACAGATGAAATTGGCATATCATATTTTGTTTTACTAAAACCAAAAAGAATCTAACTATATTTATTGTGAATAATAAATAATTTTACTATTAATGCATTTGGCGTTGTTTTCTTAACATATACGAATTATATCATAATCAAATAAGTAGTTAATGCAACCCTTTTGTATTATCTATATTAATATAACTCATGAAGGAAGATATAAATAAGAGCGTTAGGGGTAGCATTAATTTAAAATTAAGTAAAAGTATATAAAAAAATAAAGTTTAAACCAGGCGGTGATATTCTGGTCTGAATTTGGCCCCTTTTACGGCGTGTTTAAGATGGGCAGGCTCTCGGGTTCCGATTTGATAAATATAATGATATTATACTCTAGATGCAATTAGATCAACACCTTGTGATTGGAAAAAAAAATTTGTTATTGTTTATGTTAGGATGCGAATTAAGATCCTATGCAAATCCCAATTGCACAGTGATATACCCAACTATATTATTTTATGGTAATTTATATTTAAATAGGATATCTCTTGTTTTTTACTATATATATCCTGAACCATATAATAATTATCATTTAATCTATTTACTGATCCCTGTATATTAGTTTTCAAACGCTTTTTAAAATATTTATATTCAATTAACCCTCATTTGAAATAAACATTAATTTATTTTGTAAATAATTCAATTATACGGGTTTAGGCATTTAGAGGTACTTTTTCCACGCATTATGTGCTTGGCTAGAAGATTCAGATGATAAATGTGAATAATTAATAGCGATATTTAATAAAAATCTTTAAGTCAATTTTTACACTAGAGTAGACAGTGTTTCGTGGACCATCCATCATTACAATAATGTACCAAATTAGTATTTGTTTACTTGGTTATTAAGTCAGGAAAAACTTGTTCAATGGGAATTGTTATGGCAAGACACAACCCAAATGTAGAAACTAATTAAAGTTGTAATGCTAGATAACTTAGATAAATATTAGGAGCCTTAAATTTAATTTCACAAATTTAACCAATCCAGATATCATTATGACTCAAATGCGCATTTAATTTTAAATGGCAACATAATAAATTAACATGTTTTTAATAGACTGGATATGACAATGTTTATGCCGGTCAATAAATGTCTCCTTCCGTATTTTAGCTAAATTTAGCTATTTTTTGGGCTAGTGTTACATTTTTTGAATATTCCCCCTTGAAACCTAACGTCCCCGTCCTTATGTTCAAAAAATCGTATTTTACTTTACATTTTTTTTAATTAGTGTTTATACCTCTTTTTAAGCTAGAGCCCGCATAGTCAAATAAGTTCACATAGATGGCCTAGGTTTTTTAAATTCGTTTGCGACCACTTGAAGTTGCTCATAATTACACTCAACCGTATTTAAGAAATATAAAGTTGAACTAAATAAATTTATTACATCTGACGATATAACAAATTAATAGCTAAGCAAGGCAAAAATATCTTATTTAATGGCCAACAATGTCTTTGTATTTGCAATTTTTTATAAGATTTGAAGTTTAAGGAATACATTTTGAGTACCAAAAATGATTGAATTTCGTCATAACACAGGTCAACAATTTTTTGAGAGTGTGAGTTAACTACAGAGAACCTGCCATCTTTGGAAATATCAAATCCTTTTACCATTTATCCTAATTAAACTTATCAGTTATAAACCTAAAAATTCAGAAAAAAAGGCCAAAAAACCAAAAAATATTTAAAAAAAATTTAATTTATTTTTGCATATTCACAATATTTAAATAAATTAAATTTCAAATATTATTAAAAACCGTTAATATATCGTGAGTATTTAAGTTTGGACAAATATTTTGTATCTAAATTCCGATATAAGAGCTTAATATATTAATAAGATTTATTTTTCATTTTGTGATAAATATATAAGTTACAAGGATTTTTAAACGCAAAAAAGATTTTTAAATTTTTTCTTTTTGCGTTATAATTATATCGGTCAATTTGATTAAAAAGGGCCATTTTTTAGACAGATCTATGGAGCCAAAGACGGAAGAAACTAAGAAAAACGAAAAATATATATTAGATTAGGCCATCATGGGGATGCATAATAGTTTTTATAAATTTCACGTTTCTGACATTGATATTTGTTAACCTGATTTATACCCTCGGGTATGGTGGCTTTAAAAAGGAAAAAAAGGCTTGAGGGTTTTTAGCGGGTACTATTAATCCTAGTACCAAGTTTTTATGAAATATGGGCATCAGTGATGACAATTAACTTTATTATACTTTTTTCACTATTATGCACTTATTTATTTTTTTTTTCTAGATATCTATTCCCATTTTATTTACTTTTATGAAATAAGAAAATCTTCTTCCCAAAAAAACGTTCTTTTAATCTTTTTAATTAATTTGCAAAACTTTTAAAATTTTGATGTTTATACAAATTTGATTAAAAAATACGACACCATCACGATTTTTATTTTAAACCAGCATTAAAAAAATTACATAACATAACAAAGTTAAATATATTAAATAAATAATAAGAAGACAGGGTATATATACTATGTAAAATATTGAAGATAGAAATAAAAAATAGAAATATTATATCTATAAATTTTTAGAATCCTCTGGCCATGTATTTAAAAAAAACGCTGAACAACAAAAAAAAACAACATGAACGATTTTAAGAGGGGTTTGTAGAGAATTTTTTTGTGATAACAATATACGGTTTAGTTTTTTTCCAATGTCTCTAATTTTTGTAAAACCGCGTCTAAAGTTCAGAAAAAATTTAAAAAATTTATTTAAGTATTAATTTTTTAAATAATCTATTGACATATTCAAATTCCTTAAAATAACTCATCTAAAAAAGGCTATAGCTTAAAAGTATTAGCAATTCACCTTCAAGTTATTTAGGATCAAAAACAAATTTTATGACAAAAACCACTAATTTTATAAAAATGAAAAATAAAAAAAAATTAAGTATTAGAAAAAAATTTAAACACCTTACGTTAATAACACTGGACAACAAAAAAAACAACATAAAAGATTTTTTGAGGGTTTTGTAGAAAATTTTCTTGCGATAACTATCCCGGGTTTGGTTTTTTTTTCCAATGCCTCCAGTTTTTTTTAAACCGCGTTCAAAGTTCAGAAAAAAATTCACAAAATTTTTTTTATTCTACAAAAAATCTATTGGCATATTCAGATTCCTTATAAAAACCATATCTAAAAAAGGTTAATACCTAAAATTATTAGCAATTTACTTTCAAGTTATTTAGGATCAACGGATTTTATGACGAAAACCACTAATTTTATAAAAATAAAAAAAAAATAAATATTTAAAAAAATACCCCTTAAGTTAATAATGAATGTTTTCGTTATCTAAATATATTTTTAAACCTTTGTTACTACCCATAGGTTTTATGATTAAGAAGCCCAAAATACCCCAAAAATTGAAAAATCTTAACTTTGACACCTAACTAAAAATCTAAGGCATTTACTAAAATTCTAAATTCATATTCGTTATCAGCGCCAAAAACTTGACCAAATACCATAGTTGCCATAAATGATGCTTAGGGTAGTCCAAATTTTGTTGTCCAGTGTAATTAAGGTTTTGGTAATCTTAATGTATTTTTAAATTTATGTTACTACCCATACGCTTTGTAATATAAAAGCCCAAAACACCTTAAAAATTAAAAAATCTCAACTTTGACACTGAATAATTGAGGCATTGTTTAAAATTATGATTTAATAATCGTAATTAGCACCAAAACCTTGACCAAAAACGATAGTTGCCATAAATGATGCTTAATGTCGTCTCCAGTTCAATGTAAGATGTTAATATGAACACAAAGACCCATAATTATTTAGACTAAATATGTCACTCAAAAAGATTGGGTTTAAAGTTTCGACCCAACCTTTGCCCATATTGGGGCACCATACCCATTTAGGGATCTGACTCTAGATTCGCTCCTATGCCGGAAACAAATTGTTTAGATGCCAACCTATTGCCCGCCACTCAGCAGCTTTAAAATGGCTGCACTTGTGTTGATAGATGCCTATGCACTGATTATCAACCTCCAATCTTATGTAAGACAGGAATGTTTGCTGCTAAGCTATCTAAGCCGATATTTCATAATCTTGATTTATAGAGACAACTTTACGAAAAAAAATCTTTTATATTTATTCCCAGATATTTCCACCTCAATTACTCTTTTTTATCTAGATATTAGCTTGCATGGAAGTTGTGTTGAAGGGTAACTCATAATTCAAACATTCAGACTCCAAGTGATTATTGACGGGGGCAAAAATAGAAACTTAAAATTGCATTTTGGAAAGTCGAATCATTTTATTCAAGAGCGTTTTCTCCTATTATTTTCGGTTTAATACCATTTATAAAGTTCAGCAAAAAAAATTATTGGTTAGGTGAGGATGTAGCCATACTGATTAAACTGTATATATATAGTAAAAAATAAATTATTTTAATAATCATTTTTAATTAGTCTCATTATATATCAGGCACGATTTAAACGTCTTTTTGTCCCCAAAAATCCACTGATCTGTCCTTCTTAAAAATTACTGTTGTAAGATCCCAATCCCAGTTATTTATTTATAGGCTAGCTTTGAAATCAAACAAATATTTCTACCCTCTTACCAAAAAAACTTTTTTTGTTAAAAGAATAAAGATTCATTTAAGTTGTGTCTTAAATGGAAGAATTTAAGCCAACACAAAAGTAATAATTATACAATTTTTTTTAGAACCGTAGGTTATATAAATTTATTGCAAATAAATATAATCTAATTAGCCTTGTTAAAGAGGGTGCCCTATAATTTAAATAATTGACCGGATTTGATAAGCAAAAATTTATGTTTAGCAAAAATTAATATGGAGAGAGCTTTGCACGCATGTAATTTTACAAGTAGTGTTGCTAAACATAATTTATTAATTTTAATAGGGGTGCATATGAGTTGCCAAAATGTCGCTAAAAAGTAAGTAACTTAAAACAAACAAAGATATAAATTTAAAAGCATATTTTGCTAAAGTTAGGGATAAAATTATGGTTAACAAGGGGTGAAAAAATACATACCACAAATAGTTATTTAACATGGCTTATCTGTATCAAAACTGAATTGAAAATAATTTAAAAGGTTTTGGTTTAATCGATATTATTGTAGTAAATTAAATGAAGACAAGTAAATGTAAATATATGAGGAAAAGTAAAACAATGTTAATTTGCTAAAAGTGATATTATGATTTTTTGATGATTAAATTCAGGGTTTATATATTGGCAAAGTTGTAAAATCACTAAATTTTAACATTTTATGATTTATTAGTACATTTAGTTGATAACTTAGAGCTAATCAATCAAAAACTTTTTTCTTATTAACTTGGTTAGATTTATTACTATGTCAAACTTTTACTTTTTTAAATTGACTAGATTTATTACAATGTCAAACTTTTACTTTTTAAATTGACTAGATTTATTACAATACATTACTAAGACACCTTACCCTATACGAGAAGTATAGCGTAAGCTATCTGTTCCAATTAATGAAAATTAGTGTGAATGTGCGTAGTCGATTAAGTCTGTTTATGATTGTTTCTATCGTCGCCATCATCAGGTATTCCCATAGTCTTGAGTTCTAGATTTGTGGTTAACGTTTTGGTTGTGCATCGATTAATAACTATCCCTACGTGAGCATTGCAAGTTTTGTTTTAAGGTTTAAAATTTTTTACATTAACAATAACTTTTAATTATCAAGAACTTTCTGATTCTAATCATACAAAGGTGGTTTTTGCTTTGCTTTCAGTTAAAACTTTTTAAATATTTTTTATAATTTATGCTTCCAACGTCACCCATGTTTTAAAATATATGCGGCTAATTTTAATTATAATTATTTAATATGCCGACTTAATTCTTCCGACATAGCGGGTATATCACCGTCAAGCGGGAAATAAAAACTTTGGGCATAATGACGTTGGTTTAAATAAGCTACCTTTAAAAGGAAAAATATCGTACTAAACACTCTGGACTGTCCACCTGCCAACTTCGGACAAAATGTCACGGTTCTTTATGCTTGATAATTAAGAAAATTTGAAAAATAAAGTTTTATGTTTAAACTACGTTTTAAATCCGTAAGGACTCTATCTTATTATATATACATTTAAGCTTCCCTGTCCACTGCTAAAAATTATTTTGACCTTATAAGGCATTTTATTAATATTGCAGTATTTGGATTGGGGTAATCTTTCTTATTATCATGCCATTACTTAAATCATTCTTTTGAATTTTTATATTGTACGTGAACCTTTTAAAATTTAAATAGTAAAACTTGAATTTTAATATTATTTTCAAAAACTTAGCGTCTGACGCCGCGCATTAATAGCATGGCGAACGTCGTAGGCTTAAAAAAATTTTTGAAACTTGCCTCGCTCAGCCAATCTTTATATATCCACCTTGCATTAGTTATTTAAACCTCCTTACATTTCATCAACATTAGACAGTTTTATTAATGCATCAATAATAATTATTTGAATATTAAATATAGATATAAAATTAACAACCCCACCTAGAAATCGGTTTCTAGCAACCTTTCAAATTCCAAATCTAAGGTCATCCTCTCTAGCTCTGCTAGAGGAGGAATCGATTCGATTAGTATTGGAGGTTGCTGAATTTCCCTCGATTGCGGTGGTCCATCGGCTCTTGCTGTTGTTAAAACAGCAGAGCCGGCCGTCGTTGGAGGTAAGTTTACCGGTAGCACCGGTGAGGCCTGTAGGTTCCTTAAAGGCTCTCTTGTTGACTCGTATGTTTGAGTCAAGGGTATAATATTATTTCTTCCGGCCTGCACCGTGAACCTGCACACCCCACCATGCCATCTTCGGCAACACCTACAACGTCTACGTGTTGTTCGTCTAGGATTTTGATTTCTCTCCATCCTAGGTGTTAATCTATTATTATTATTATTATTGTTGTTATTGTTTGATTGAGTCCTCGGCTGTCTTGGCCGGTTATTGGACATAGGAGCCGTCATACTGACTCTTTCTCCTTGTCTTCGTCTAAGATGTCTCTGATTTCCTGCGGCCCTTCTTCCTTGTAGCCCCCTAGGATGCGTTGTAGTTGTCTGGGGTGGTCTACCTTCTCGGCTCGTCTGGGGATGACGGATGGGCATCATGTTCCCCCAGGTCATTATGAGTGGGACTAAAGGTGTCCAATAGTATATAGGCCACATCTAACATATTCAAAGACGAAAAATATAAGGCTTCTATCATTACAAACTGGAGAAGACATGCAATATATCACACAGAGATAATACCATTGCGAAATTCATGCATCAGTTTGTTTCTAAATAAATATGTAGAAGTATCTTTTAATAATGTGATTTGATTGATCAGTAGCGGACTCTAACGTCCTCTACATGCCTTATTACTATTGATTTGTCCTGAGCTAGAATCTCAAGCACCCGAGACCCTTTAGAAGGGATTACTTCTCCCATGAGCCACTTGGGACGCTTTTTGTTATGTGATAGGTACCAAATATTTTGCCCTTTAACATACTTAGTGTTAGCTATGCTTTCCTTATGACCTATAATCTCATTGGGAAGTCTAATTTTTCGCCCTAAAAACTTTTCCGAAATCGATGGTTGGTTGTACGACCCTACTGCATTGCGGTATACTTGGTATAACCATGTTCCATCTTTTTCATGTAGATGTAATTTTAACCATCTTTTGGCCATTCCAACCGATCTCTCAGCTAGTCCATTTGAACTAGGATGATATGGTGGAGTAAAAATTAGTTCGATATTCCATTTGTCACAAAAAGTTTTAAACTCTTGAGAGGTAAAGGCACGTTGTCGGTTACTATTGTTTCTGGGAATCCAAATTGGCTAATGAGCTTTTTAACAAAATTAATTACTACTTGCGAGGTTGTATGATTAACTTTTATAAAATCTGCCCAGCTAGAAAATGAATCAGCCACGACTAAATAATTATTTTTATTGAAATCAAAAAAATCTAGGTGTATGCGTTGCCACGCCCGTGTACAACTAGGCCATTTTCTAACTTTATCGTGTTTTGGGCGTGAAGCTATGGAAGCACATGTAGTACATCTACGGCATACTTCATTAATTTCATTATTCATTTTAGACCACCAGTATTTTACTCTGGCTTGGTGTACACACTTATCGCGTCCTTGATGTCCTGCATGTATTTCCTGGCTTATTTTATTAGTGAGACTTCTTGGGATAACTATGCGGTCTTGTCGTTGCACTAGCTCGTCTTCCAAGTGTAGTTCAGTCATTACTTTATAATAAATGTTAGACGGGTGTATATGCTCAATCTGACCCTTTAAGTATTTTTTAAGAATACTTAAATCTTCGTCTTTTTCGATCGCATTTATTATATCTTGCCTTGAGGCGCAACCTTCATCTAAGATGGAGTTGATTATATCAGGCTTTGTCCCATAATAGCATAGTCGTGATAATGCATTTGGCAAGTTGTTCCATTTACCAGGTATATGTACTAACTCGAGGTTAAAATTTCCCATGAGTAGCTGCCAACGCTGTAATCGTGGTGACAGAAGTAAAACACGGTTGTCCTTTTTTAATAATCCTATGAGAGGCTTATGGTCAGTCCACACTGTAAATCTTTGACCAATCAGATATTCTCTGCATCTCTCTAATCCAAATTGGATAGCTAAGCATTCCTTTTCGATAGTTGAATACCTGGTTTCTGGGTCTCGAAATATGCGTGAAAAGAAGAGTATAGGTCTATTTATTGTTTTATACTTTTGCAATAGCGTACCACCGACTCCATGAGTAGAAGCATCTACCGCTAAAATTAATGGATAGTCGGGGTTGAAGCTAGCTAAGACTGGCGGATGAGTTAAAATATCCTTCGCCGACTCAAACTTCTTATGATGTAAATCTGTCCAGATAAAAGGAACATCCTTTTTACAAAGATTGCAAAGTGGTGCTGAAATTTCTTTGTAATCTGGAATAAACCTGCGATAATAACCTAAAGTACCGAGTATTGAGAGGAGTTCAGCTTTATTGTTAGGATCTCTCATTTTCATCAACGCTTCGGTCTTTTGAGGTAAAGGTCTAATGCCTTGTGCACTAATCTCATGTCCTAAATAACTTATTTTTTCCAAAAGAAATGAGCATTTGTTTTGACCTAATCTCATCCCCTTTTCCTTGATGCGACCTAATGCGATAGAAAGTCTTGCATTGTGTTCATGCATCGTTCGACCAATGATAAGTATGTCATCTAGATAGGCAAAAACACCTTCTAGGTCTCCGAATATCAGCGACATTGCCCTTTGAAAAATTTGGGCCGATGCTGAGAGTCCAAAGGGGAGTCGTAGAAATTGAAAAAGACCTAAGTGCGTATTTATTGTCAAAACGTTGACGCTTTCTTCTGTTAAGGCTAATTGAAGATAGGCTTGTGAAAAATCAAGTTTGCTAAAAAACCTAGCTCCAGAAAAACGCGAAATTATTTCATCGAACCTAGGCAACGGTAGGTTACTTTTTCTAAAAATTTATTAATTGTTAACCTAAAATCTGCGCAAATGCGTAACTTTTTATTTTCTTTTTGTATGGGTACTAAAGGAGTTGCCCAACTACTATATTCAACTGGTCTAAGCACGCCTAAATTTTGCCAATCTAATAAAATTGATTTTACTTCATCCAACCAAGCGAAAGGAATTCTGCGACAAGGGAGGAAAATAGGTCTGGCGTCCGGTAAAATTGGTAAACTAAATTTTATCCCTTTTAATAATCCTAATCCTTCAAATAAATCCTTAAACTCAATTAAGCAGTTTGTAACAAAATTATTTGCTTCTGTACTTGTAATGTCATTAAAATGAAATTGATTTAATTCTATATTAACCTTTCTAAAATCTATCAAATTTAGAAAATTATTCTGAAATAAAAAATGGATAATTGGTCATCCTATAATTATTACTGTTTCAAAATCTACGATATAAAATTTCGTTGTTAAATATATATTATTTATATAAATATTTACATCTATAAACCCTAAAGGTCTAAAACTATCACCTGAAACAGTTTTGAAAATTTGATTACAATTAATTATTTTAGAACATGGAAATATTTTTTTAAAAGTTTTTAAACTAATCAGGGATACTGCGCATTGTTTAAGATGAAAAGGGATGAATAGATTGGTTGGGATTTAGTAGCTCAATATTAAGTAATTTATATCCTGGTGGCTAGGCCACCAGGATATCTCTTATGAATATAGAAAAAGGTTTTATATGGGATATTTATTAACTAATAATTTATTAAGATAAGATGGATAAAAATAATAATATATTCTATTTAAAACTAATTCTATGAAAAAAAAACTATTTTTTGCAAGTCATGATGACAAAGCTGAACTTAGCCTATCAATCAATCAATTTCTAGTGGGATGATCTATTAGTTACGGGCTAAGACACCTCCCTTTTTCAGGGGGCATCGTACCTGTCGTAGGTCGGTTTATATAATTAGATGAATGAAAGATAAGTTTTGCGTAACCAGAGGTGTTAAATATTTTTTTAGTAGCTAAGGTCGACTATCGTAATTGACTTGATTAGACTGTTGAAATTGCTGTTATTGTACAATTGTTAAACTTTGTTGGTCTCTTGTTCCGTTTTTTAAAATTATGTCACCTCTCTTTGTGTGCGGCTTGCGTAAGTCGGTTTCTGTATATAGGTGGTTTACCATCCGTTGTTGATCCATAGATTTATTATTATTATTTTTTATGCTCCTCTGCGATGTTAGATTAGACGGAACTTTTGCCGTAATCCATTTAGGGTGATGCTAGGTCTTACACTTTCGCGAGTTATAAAACAACCTTATAAAAAAGGAAAAAGCGAACCGGTATCTGTTGCGCGACCACCATCTTTTCCATCAGTATGCACACCATTGAATTGAAAATAATTTAAAAGGTTTTGGTTTAATCGATATTATTGTAGTAAATTAAATGAAGACAAGTAAATGTAAATATATGAGGAAAAGTAAAACAATGTTAATTTGCTAAAAGTGATATTATGATTTTTTGATGATTAAATTCAGGGTTTATATATTGGCAAAGTTGTAAAATCACTAAATTTTAACATTTTATGATTTATTAGTACATTTAGTTGATAACTTAGAGCTAATCAATCAAAAACTTTTTTCTTATTAACTTGGTTAGATTTATTACTATGTCAAACTTTTACTTTTTTAAATTGACTAGATTTATTACAATGTCAAACTTTTACTTTTTAAATTGACTAGATTTATTACAATACATTACTAAGACAAA